>JASDQU010439889.1:95203-106328 GCA_032191745.1 Picea mariana | reverse complement strand
TTACCACTCTCTCTCTCTTTGTCTACCCCTCTTTATCTCTTTCTCATTCTACATCCCTCTCTATCTCTCTCCATCTCACTCTCGACCTCTCTTCTTTATCTTCCTAAGTCTTTCCCTCTGTCCCTTTCTTTCTCTACCCCCCTTCTCTCTACCATATCCCTCAATCTCTTCATCCCACTCTCAATCTCTATTTTACTCTTGTTGGATCTTTCCCTCCCTCCCCTTATCTCCCTCCACCCCTTATCTCTCTTTAATGTACTCCTCTCTCCCCCTCACTCTATCTCCCCCTCCATTTCTCACTCATTTTATCCCCCTCCCTATATCTCCTCTACACTCCCCCAATTTCTCTCTTTATATCTCTCTATCCGCCATTCCCTCTATCTCACCCCTTCGTCTCACACTTAGTCTCCCTCTCTCTCTAACCCCTCCTCCATCCCTCCCTCTCTCTCCCCCCCTCCCAATATTTCTCTACTCTCTCTATCATACATGTACCCCTACCCACTATCACCCCCCCCCCTTCCTCTCTCTCTCTTTCTCTACCCCCACTCTTTGTCTCCCCCTCCCTCCCTCTCACATACTAAAACACTCCTTATCCAACCCCCCTCTATTTCTTGCTCTTCCACGCTCTCACACTCACACATTCTCTTTCCATGCCCCTCCTCCCTCTCTATCGCCCCCTCCCTCCCACTATGTTTCCTCTCTTTCTCTCCTACATCTAACACCTCTTTCTCTCTCCTTGTTTTTAGTCTCACTTTCACTCTATATTTTCCCCTATCTCTCTCCCTCCTTACCTCCTTCTCTTTTACCGTAGTTATACCTCCATCTGTCTCTATCCATCTAAATGTGAGGCAGGTCTCACAACGAATAAAGGATATGTGAAATAGAGAAATRTAGTATCACATGTAAGGTGAGTGTTAAGTTTTTCTTATTCTTCCAATGGAGTACTTATATGATCACTTATATGAACGTGACCATGACCTACAACATACTAGACCTAGATTTTGACCTAGAACACCCTAGCTCCATATAAGCCTACTCACAAACTATAATCTACCCTTAACCCCCTGCACACCCAAGTGCTAACTATAGTATGCCTCTGATCATTTGAACTAGAACTGATAATCTCTGAGAGAGTCGAGAGTGATGACCTCGAACTCTATGACCGATAGATTTTTATCCATGTTTACATGAAAATCATAGTCAGGGGGAAGTTTAATGACTTGAATGAGTTTGTGATTGGGATTGGTGTTGAGGTTGGAATTTTTTGGTGCCAATCTGCAGCCTATTCACCTCAACCTCTATTGTTGCTTCATGAACAATATCGCCCCAAGAGGAAAAAGAATTGATGCCTCCATTGCCCCTACCCAATTGTTTCTTCACGTTGCCACTGTCACTATCACTGCACCTTCCTCTGCCCCTACCTATCTCAATCCCCCCGCCCCTTCCATTGTCGGCATATACCATGTTGTTTGATATAATCACCCACGATAGGTTGTTTGTAATTATTTTGATGCAATGCTTCTTCTGCAATAGTATGCACCTTTCTCGCATCTTCAAGAGAGGTCCAAAAGGATGAGGACGACTTTTTCTCCATCGTATTTATACTCTCTCTGTATCTCAATCCTTTGTCTTTAATTTTCCCTTCTCTTTTTCTTTATATAGATCTATTTACCTTCTACTTTGCTTGCCACAAAAAGGCTCTCACACATATCATATTAAGCTTTGACAATTTTTACATTTGTATTTCAATTTTAAAGTATAAATAGCCAATTGTTTGGTTACGCTTATTGTGTGAAAATACGCTTTATTTAACCATTGTGTGGGAGATATGTAATTCCTTTCGTGTTCGACATGGATTTGTCACTTAAGCATTCAAAAAATATTAATAACAAAAAAATATTTCAATGTCGGCCATAAATAAAATATTTTAATATCCACTTCAAGTGAAATAAATTGAGTGGGCCTAATTTTTAAGAACATGTCTTTCCTACTAGGATGCCACAAGTTCAACTCCATGTATTCAACATCATATATACATGGCATTTAAAAATAATATTTCAATGTGGGCCATAACGAAAATATATAAAAATTAAAATTATTTAACAAAAAATTCAAATTTATTATATTGTGTGAAATGGGAAAGATAGACCATAGTCGACTATGGAAGACCATATAGACCATGGGTGGCTATGATTGAACATGGTTGATGATGTCTGACCATGGTAGACTATGGTTGATCATGGGCGACCATGTTTGACTATGGTTGACTATGTTTGAACATGATTGACTATAGTTTACTATGGTTGGATTTCATCACAATGTAATGTTAGTGAAGGGTTATGTTCAATTGTTACGTCATTATATCTTTGTCACATTATGATATGTTCAATTCTCACGTCAAGATATCTTTGTCATGGCAATAGGTCTTTTACATAGCAACATTAGGATATGTCTGTCTCACTAACATCAGGCTATGTTCATCACCAGGGATGATTTTAAGGATGGAAATTTATTTTAAAATGTAGAAACCTTGGCAAATATTACTAACCCTTCATATACCAACGATAAATGTTTGGCGATATTTTTATAAAAATATTCAAATTTCTAAGGATTTTATATAGTTTGTATAAAATTTTGGCGATTTTTTAGTAAAATAATTTTATCCTATAGAATTTGGGCGAATCATTTTTAGAATAGAGAATCTTTTTTTGGGAAAAACGATGGAAAATTAGCCCATGGGTGAAATTTAGCCCCTAAAATCATCCTTCAATCATCACATTGTGACATTGGGATATGTTTAACAAATTATGGTGTTGGGTTGTGTTTGTCACAGTGCAACATGGGTAAATGTTGATCACATTGTGATGTTGGGTAATGTATGACACATTGAGATGTCGGGTCATGTTTGTCACATTATGATGTCAGGTAATGTTTGTCACATTACGATGTCAAGTAATGTTTGTTACATTGTGACATATGGTAACATTATGGTCACATCAGTGGAAAATGGTGCCATTAGTAGTTGACTATCATTGACCAAGGTAGGCCATTGTTGACTGTGGAATAGCATGGGTGGCCATGATTGAACATGGTTGACTATGTATGATCATGCTTGACTATGACTCATCATGGCTGACCATGTTTGACTATGGTTGACAATGGATGACCATGGTTGACTATGTTTGAATATGATTGAATATAGTTTACTATGGTTGGATTTCATCACAATGTGATGTTGGTGAAGGGTTATGTTTAATTGGCACGTTGGGATACCTTTGTGACATTACAAAATTAGGTTTTGTTCAACACATTGCAATGTCGGGTTATGTTCGTTGCATTGCGACATCGATTTAAGGTTGTCACATTGGGACATGAGGTTTTTTTCATCACATCCTAACGTAATATTATGTACATCACATTGTGACACTAAATATGTTCGTCACATTGCAACATTGATTTATGTTCATCGCATATTGTGATGTGAGGGTATGCTCATCACACTACGATGTTGGAATATGTCCATCACCTTGCGACGTTGGGTTATGTTCAACTCATTGCATTGTTGGGTTGAGTTCATCACATTGCGACGTTGGGAAATGTTCATCACATTGTGATGTTGGGTAATGTATGACACATTGTCATGTCACGTTATATTCTTCACATTGAGACATCACATAATTTTTCTCACATTATCATGTTAGGATTTGTTGGATTGCATCACAATGTGATGTTGGTGAAGGGTTATGTTTGAATGTGATGCCACAATATGTTTGTCACATTGTGACATCGAGATATATTTGTCGCATTGCGATATTGGGTTTTGTTCAAAACAATTCCATGATGAGTTATATTCATGACATTGTGACATTTGGTTATGTTTGTCACATTGCAACGTTATTTAATACTCATCACATTGAGATATTAGGTTTTTTTCATCACTTTGTAACAATGGGTTATGTTTTTAACATTGCAAGTTCAATTTATGTTTGACACATTGTGAAAAGGAATTTTTGGACAATATCAATTGGTTTTCTCACGTTTGTTAATAGTATACATCAATTACCGGTAATCAAATGGTATCTCTCTATGTTCCAATTCAACAAATCTATTCACATTTAGTAGGATTGACAAACATAGGGGACCTGAAATGGTATCAACACTCGGTGGATACAATAGTTGTAATTTAATATGTTTTTTTGTAGGCCCTTTGTAGTGATACACAAAACGTACAACGCTATATGGACATTGATGAGGGGTAGCACCCTGAAACATGCATGAGTTATCCAATGTATTATTCAAAAGGGGAACTGAAAGGGTATCTACACTCGGTGGCTACAACAACTGTAACTTAAGTTGTTTTTCTTAGGCCCTTGTAATGACACAAAAAAAATTCAACACTCTCTAGCCACTAATGAGGGGTAACTGCTGAAACATGCATGAGTTCTGCAATGTATTATTCAAAAGTGGACCGAAAAGGGTACCATGACCAGGTTGCTAAAAAAATTGTAAATTAAGATGTTTTTCTTAGGCCCTTCGCAATGACACACAAAATGTACAACACTATCTAGCCACTAATGAGGGGTAGTTCCCTGAAATAGACATGATTTCTATGATATATTATTCAAAAGGGGACCCAAAAGGGTACTTGCATTGTATGGATGCAACAATTGTAACTTAAGATATTTTTCTTAAGTCCTTTGCATTGGCACATAGAACATAATACACTCTCTAGCCATTGATGAGGGGTAGCTCCCTAAAACAGGCATGACTTCTCCGATGTATTATTCAAAAGGGGACCCAAAAAGGTACCTTCATTGGGTGGCTACAACAATTGTAAGTTAATATTTTTTTCTTAGGCCCATTGTAGTGAAACACAAAATGTACAACATTGTCTACCCACTAATGAGGGGTAGCACCCCAAAACAGGCATGATTTATGATTTCTATTATTCAAAACGAGACTAGAAAGTGTAGATGCACTGGGTGGCTACAATAGTTGTAACATAAGATGCTTTTCTTAGGCCCTTTGTTGTGACAATTAGAATGTAAAACATTGTTTGGTTAATAATGAGGGGTAGCACCATGAAACATGTGTGAGTAATGTGATGTATTATTCAAAAGGGGACCCGAAAGGGTACCTTGATTGGGTGGATACAATAGTAGTAATTTAAGATTTTTTTCTTAGGCCCTTTACAGTGACACATAGGATATACAACATTGTCTGGGCATTGATGAGGGGTAGTGCCCTAAAAAGGGGGCCCGAAAGGGTACCTACTTTGGGTGGCTACAATAGCTATAACTTAAGATGTTTTCCTTAGGCCCTTTGTAGTGACACATAGAATGTACAAAATTGTTTGACCACTCATGAGTGGTAGCACCTTGAAATGGGCGTGATTCTGGGTGTATTATTCAAAATGGGACCTGAACAGGTACCTGTACTGGATAGCTACAACAATTGTAACTTAAGATGTTTTTCTTATGCCATTTTCAATGACACATAGAATGTAACATTGTTAGGCCACTGATGAGTGGTAGCACCCTAAAATAGATGTGATTTTGTGGTGTATTATTCAAAAGCGGGCCCGAAAGGGTACTTTTACTGCATGGTTGCAACAATTGTAACTTAAGATGTTTTTGTTAGGTCGTTTTTAGTGAAACATAGAATGTAAATAGATGGTTGGTCACTAATTATGGGAAGCACCCCAAAATAAGTGTGAGTTGTTTGATGTGTTATTCAAAAGGGGAACCAAAAGGGTACTTACACTATATGTCTGCAACACCTGTAACTTAAGATGTTTTTCTTAGGCCCTTTGAAGTGACACATAGAACATAGAACATTTTATTGCCACTGATGAGGGGTAGCGTACCGAAACAGATGTGAGTTATGTGACATATTATTCAAAACAAGACCCAAAAGGGTACCTACACCAGATGGATACAACAATTGTAACTTAAGATTTTTTTCTTAGGTCCTTTATGGTGACACACAGAATGTACGACAATGTATGGCCACTGATGAGGGGTAGTAATCCATGTATTCAACCTCATAGATAAGTGTAATTTAAAAAGAATATTCCAACGTGGGCCATAATGAAAATAGATAAAAATTAAAAATATTTAACAAAAAAATCAAATTTATTATATAGTGCAAAATGAGAAAGATAGACCATAGTCGACTATGGAAGACCATATAGACCATGGGTGACTATAATTGAATATGGTTGATGATGTATGACTATGGTAGACTATGGTTGATCATGGGTGACCATGTTTGACTATGGTTGACTATGTTTGAATATGATTGACTATAGTTTACTATGGTTGGATTTCATCACAATGTGATGTTGGTGAAGGGTTATGTTTAATTGGCACGTCGGGATACATTCGTGACATTACAACATTAGGTTTTCTTCAACACATTGCAATGTTGGCTTATGTTCGTTACATTGCGACATTGATTTAAGGTTGTCACGTTGGGACATAAGGTTTTGTTCTTCACATCCTAACGTAATCTTATGTACATCACATTCTGACACTAAATATGTTCATCACATTGAAACATTGATTTATGTTCATCGCATATTCTGATGTGAGGGTATGTTCATCTCACTACAATGTTGGAATATGTTCATCACCTTGCAACAATGGGCTATTTTCAACTCATTGTGTTGTTGGGTTTTGTTCATCACATTGCGACGTTGGGAAATGTTCATCACATTGAGAGGTTGGGTAACGCATGACACATTTTGATGTCATGTTATATTCTTCACATTGTGACATCACATAATGTTTCTCACATTACCATGTTTGGATTTGTTGGATTTCATCACAATATGATGTTGGTGAAGGGTTATGTTTGAATCTGACGTCAAGATATGTGACAACCATTGTAACTTAAGATATTTTTCTTAAGTTCTCTGCAGTGACACATAGAACATGCTACAGTCTCTGGCCATTGATGAGGGGTAGCCCCCTAAAATAGGCATGACTTCTCTGATGTATTATTCAAAAGGGGACCCAAAAAGGTACCTGCACTGGGTGGCTACAACAGTTGTAAGTTAAAAAAAAATTCTTAGGCCCATTGCAGTGACACACAAAATGTACAACACTGTCTACCCACTAATGAGGGGTAACTCCCCGAAACGGGCATGAGTTATGATTTCTATTATTCAAAATGAGACTCAAAAGTGTGGATGCATTGGGTGGCTACAACAACTGTAACATAATATGTTTTTCTTATTGCCTTTGTAGTGAAAATTAGAACATAAAACATTGTTTGGTCAATAATCAAGGGTAGCACCATGGAATAGGTGTGAGTTATGTGATGTATTATTCAAAAGGGGACCCAAAAGGGTACCTTGATTGGGTGGATACAATAGTTGTAATTTAATATATTTTTCTTAGGCCCTTTGCAGTGACACATAGGACATACAACATTGTCTGCCCACTGATGAGGGGTAGTGGCCCAAAAAAATCATGAGATTTACGATGTATTATTCAAAAGGGGACCTGAAAGGGTGGTTGTAATAGGTGGCTACAACAATTTTAACTTAAGATGTTTTTATTAGGCCCTTTTCAATGACACGAAGAACGTAACATTTCCTTGCCACTTATGAGTGGTAGCACCCTGAAATAGATGTGATTCTATGGTGTATTATTCAAAAGGGGACCTGAAAGGGTACCTTTACTGGGTGGCTACAAAAATTGTAACTTAAGATGTTTTTGTTAGGTCATTTTTAGTGACACATAGAATGTAAATCGATGGTTGGCCACTGATTATGTGAAGCACCCCAAAATAAGTGTGAGTTCTGTGATGTTTTATTCAAAAGAGGAGCCAAAAGGGTACTTGCACTATATGACCACAACACCTGTAACTTAAGATTTTTTTCTTAGGACCTTTGAAGTGACACATAGAACATAAGACATTTTCTTGCCACTGATGAGGGGTAGCGCACCGAAATAGATGTGAGCTATGCGATGTATTATTCAAAAGGGGACCCAAAAGGGTACCTACACTAGATGGATACAACAATTGTAACTTAAATTTTTTTTCTTAGGCCCTTTATGGTGACACACATAAAGTACAACAATGTATGGCCACTGTTGAGGGGTAGTACCCCAAACCATGGGTGATTTCTATGATGTATTATTCAAAAGGGGGCCCAAAAGGGTACTTGCACAGGGTGGTTGCAACAACTATAAATTAAGATGTTTTTCTCAGGCCCTTTGCATTGACACACAGAACGTGTATCACTTTGTGGAAATTAATGATGGGTAGCACCCCAAAACAAGTGTGATTTATACGATGTATTATTCAAAAGGGAACCCGAAAGGGTAAATGCAATGGGTGTCTACAATCATTGTAACTTAAGATGTTTTTCTTCGTCCCTTTGTAGTGACACACATAATGTATACCATTGTTTGGCCATTGATGATGGGTAGCACCCAAAAATAGGCATGAGTTCTGGGATGTATTATTCAAAAGGGGACCCGAAAGGGTATAGTCACTTGGTGGTTAAAGAATTTGTAGCTTGAGATGTTTTTCTTAGGCCCTTTTCAATAAAACACAGAAGAAACAACATTGTTTTTCCATTGATGAGGGGTAGTGCCCTAAAAAAGGTGTGAGTTCTATGATGTATTTTTTAAAAGGGGAGCCAAAAGGATACCTACCCAAAAAATGTACAAAACTATTTGGCCACTCATGAGGGGTAGCACACCAAAACATGTGTGATTTTTGTGATGTGTTATTCAAAAGGGGAGTCGAAAGGGTACTTGCACTGGATGGCTACAACAGTTGTAGCTTAATATGTTTTTATTAGTACCTTTGTAGTGACACACTGTTGATGGGCGAAATTGATCGCTCGTTAACTGGAGGAGTGAATCCGGTCCGGGGTTGTCTAATTAACCCAAGTCATTTGGATTAATCCACTCCGACGGGTTTAGCGACTTTGTTGGCCAATCTAAGTCCTAAATAAAGCGAAAAAAAATAACTAAGGATAATACAATAACTTAATAAATAACACTCACTAAAAAATATATATATACATCTAATATATATCTACAGCTTAACTAATTAATATTTATGAAATAATTCTAATTATCATATACACAATATAAATAATTCTATTTCTAATATATATAATATGTACAAAATACGAATTTTAATCTAAATCCATGAAAATCGAATGTAGTTTGATTTTTTAAACAACAGTAAAGCTATTATCTAATCTTTTAGATTTGTTTTCTTATAATGTTTATACAAAATAAATCGAATATCAAACTGTCTAATTAAACGAAAGAAATAACAGATGGTAAAGAAAAGTGTTTTAACTACAGGGAACTTCTATATTTATTATGTTAATGAAATGAAATAACAGGCTGACCTGTTGTCGCATCTAGTATCTGTTTGATGTATAGCATCTAGTCACCTTATTTGATGAGGTAAACCTGCGATAGATCCTGAAACTGCTGCTAATAAATGTGAAGCAGCAATGATGAAGTTTGAATCATAACAACAGAACATATAATAGATGCAGTCACAGTAACCTTATAATCTTAAAAGCAGCCACAATAAGATTATTCTTCTTGTGAGAACTTGCATATAAACGTTTGATCGAAATTAGAGATAAACCTCTTAATTCAAATTGAATGAATGATTACTCTGTGTTAAATCTCGAACACGAAACATGGATAATATATAATCTTTTATTCTATCAACTTGTAATAAACCATGACAACGAAAGCAATCATAATATATTTACAAATTTGAAATAAACATGACTTGAATAAAAACACAATATTAAAAAGCTAAAGTTGTGACGAGTATTATATTCCATTCAAGTTTGTAAATGAAAAATCCATAGTCTTTCCCCAGGCTGAGATGATCCCATGTTTACAAAATAGAATGCTTATATAGGTTCAAGGAAAAAAATGTTTCCTGTTGATAATATCAAATCTGTTCCAAAAATGTCCCCGAGGTGTAGGACAGTCGGTGACGGAGTGTGTTGTTAAGCCACTCCGTGATGTTAAAGTCACCGGTTCGAAACCTGCGGGGACAAAAAATCCAACCATGTTAAGGGTTGGTGTGGCTCAGGCCGGGTGCGATCCCCGGGTGATTTTGACGGCTTAGATGCCCCTGAGTCGCGGTTTCTCAAGCCACAGGTTAATCGTGAAGCCAACAAGTCCCGCAAAAATTAACAAACAAACAAAAAAAAAATATTCCAAAAATATGGGGGATGCAACCTCCCTGATTTTACTAGATATCAAAATACCAATAGCCTAATCTATTTACTAAAAACACAAAGTTGATGGCTGGGAGATCTCAATAGTGCCTCATATCTCCTTAGAAATCATGGGTTCCTGAAAACAAATGAAAATGGGGAAATTTTAGATATGTTTTCAAATATCAAATCAAGCAATTCCATTTTTTCTATCTGGTTATAGAATCTTACAATTCTGTAGCTAGTTATAATAGAAACTACAATCATATTTTATTCAATAAAATGAACAAAATAATCTTTATAAGAGAGATAATCTATTCAATCAAATCGAATATCCTAAATTGAGAGTGACAAAATCATGCTAAACTTCAAAAAGATCATACCTCAAATCATGGGATTAAAACATATCAAGCAATCTTCGAGTTTACAATTGCTGTTGCTGCCTCTACATTCTTAAAAATGACAGATCTTGTAGTTTTTAGGCGTTTCTCCTTTGCTTGAGTTATGGATTGGAGTCTACTATTCTCATTTGTCAACAAATCCACTTGGTCTTTTAAAGATTTAAGTTGGGACTGTAGCAAAGGCACATCCATATAATACCTGTCGATCCAGGATCGACATTCACCACACTGTGGTTGTAGGGACTATGCATTGGCACTGACAACATTAAGGGTTGGAGAATCGTCCACGCAAAAGGTAGGTTTATCACAGAGTTGAATGTCCGAGAATTCTGGGTTACCTTTTAGACATGGAGGCAGGTTGTTTACATAGTCATAGGGTGTGTCAGGATAGAGCCTGTATGACACGGGGTCTTCTTCAGCCAAAAACCTCTCAATTTTCGAGTCTGAATCTTCGCTCACATCAATTGTGTTGATTGTGTCTGCACAGGGTTTTAATTTATTTTGA
>JASDQU010439889.1:76798-92773 GCA_032191745.1 Picea mariana | reverse complement strand
AGGGATGTCAATTAACCCACTCTGATATCTTATACATGACATTGCTTCGCTGCCAGCGGGCCTGTTCAGTACCCCGACAAAGTTATCTTGGCGTCATGCATGCATTTACCCGCTTCCAGCAGACCTATTCAGTATCCCGACAGGTTTACAAGCACTTCCCACAGCTCTCTGAAAATTTATTTAGTTTTTTAAAGATATTTAATAGAGCAGGGTGACGCTGAAAATTCTAGTTTTTTAACACATCTTAGTATGTCACAGACCTTGAAGAAATTTCTTAGCTGTCCTTCATCAAGATTTAGAAATAGTTTGTTAATAAAACCGACTTTCAAGAGAAGGGAGACATCTTTGAGTTGTTCTCTTAAGGAACAGGGACAGTGTAAAAATAATTTTTATGGATGATCATGAATACCTTCAGTTGCAGATTGAAATCAAGAAATGCTTTTCAAGCAACAAGTTATCTTCAACGTGGCTGCAAACTCAGATAAATACCACAATTGATGTTTAAACAACTTTCAACAGTCATTTTGGAGGGGAAATTTTTTTGTTCTCTTCGTCTGAGCTAGCCCATGAAGCAGGCATATGTTTCAAAAAGAAAGACTGATAAGCATAAAGGAAAAATCAAAACAAACCAGCAAAGAAAAACAAACAGCAAACAAAAAATAAAATATTTACATAGTGTGCGTGGGAGCGTCATCAGGCAAAGTACCTTTTTAGAGCTTGGCCATTCACCAGAAAGGTGTATGGCCGTCCCTCTAAATTCTGTAATTGGAAGGAACTGGGACCCAATTTCTCAGCAATTAAAAATGGTCCCAACCACAAGTTCTGAAACTTTGTATGCTCTCCTTTTCCCTCATGAGGTTTGTCCCATTTTAGGACAAGGTCACCTACCTCAAAATTTATGTCAGAGGCAGAWTTGGAATCAAACCAGTTTTTAACAATGAGTTGATGTTGATCGAATTTCTTCTTTGCTTGAGCCCTCACTTCTTCTAATTTTAACAAAGCGTTAATTCAACTCTCCAAAGGGAGACAGTCTTCTTCCTGTACTTTCTGTGATAATTGCAGAGATGAAAGAAGGACATGTGGTGGAAGGATTGCTTCTCTGCTGTAAATGACAAACAAAGGTGAGTTACCCACAACAGTTTTAGGAGTTACTCTATCAGCCCAGATTGCGTTTAACAATGTGTTATGCCAATTTTTATGGTTTTCAGAGACCGTCCTCTTGATAATTTTGATCAGATTTTTATTAGTTGATTCTACCAAACCGTTGCCTTGGGGGTAATAGCTAGCAGAGTATTTTAATTTAATTCCTTTTTCTAGAGAGAAATCACTCATTTCAAGAGACGAAAAATAAGAAGCATTGTCAAATACTAGGATTCAGGGGTACCGAAACGAGTAATAATATTTGAATTCAAGAAGGATATTACCTGGCTGGTATTTACAGCTTTTAATGGGGCAGCCCTAGACCACCTGGTGAAGTAATCTGTGGCTATTATGATATATTTATGCTACTGTGAGGATGGAGGATTGATTGGGCCTATAATATCCAGACCCCACTGGTGAAAAGGGGAGTCTACCGAAATTGGTTGCAAAGAGAAAGCTAGTTTTTGTATCCGTCTAGATGCTTTTTGACAAATCACACACTTGCGACATAAAGCATGAGCGTCTTTAAAAAGGGTAGGCCAGTAATAACCTACTCTTAATAATTTATGGGCAGTGGTGTCTCTACCAAAATTCCCACCAGCTTTTCCTACATGTAATTCCAATAAGACTTTATCTGCTTCATCTTTCTCAAGACAGTGCATTAGTACACCATCAAAATTTTGACAAAACAAAATACCATTAATCAGCTGAAAAGAAGCAGCTTTTAATCTTAGTGCTCTCCTTTTTGTGGGATCAAGGTGACGAGGAGCTGATCTGTGTATAAGATAGAATTTTATGTCATCGTACCAGGGACTAACAGGGTTTTGTGCACAACAGATTTGATTTTGATATTGTTGTCTTGGATTTAACATATCATTTTCCTCTTGCTGTCCTACAGCTGAATCAACGACCAACCTGCATAAACCTTAGCCTCTTACTATTTGTGCTGCAGTGATTTCTATATCATATTCTTGTAAGGATGTGACCCAGTTTTCCCTTTTTTCACCTAGTTCTTTCTGTACTAATAGATTTCTGACAGTCGGGTAAGGGACAATGATTTCGTTCTAGATTTCAACAGATAAGATCGGAAGTGTTTTACTGCTTTGAAAATAGCATAGGCTTGTTGATCTATTGCTGGGTAATTAAGTTCCTCCCCCTTGAAGGCTGAGCTCATAAAGGCAATTGGGACTTCATTTTTTTCAGCGTTCTTTTGAGTTAGGAAGGCAACGTATGAGCGGTCAAAGGAAAACGTGTAGAGGGTGACATCTTGCGAAAAGTCAGGGCTCATTAGAGAAGGGGCATCTATTATGGCCTTTTTTATTGAATCAAAAGTTTGGCTTTCTAAAGGTCACCAATGGTATTGTACATCCTTTTTTATTAGGTTTTGTAATGGTCTAACCATTTCTGAAAAGCTGGGGACGAATCTTCTAACAAAGTTTATCTGACCTAAGAAAGATTGCATGGATTTTTTTGATGAGGGAGGGGGTATTTTTGAAATGAATTGAGTCTTTTCAGGGTCGATAATCATCCCTTCACTCGATACAATGAATCCGAGGAGCTTACCTTGTTCTACTGTGAAGATAGATTTTTTAGGATTTAAAGAAATGTCGTATTTACAACATCATTGTAGAACGAATCTTAAATGAGCTAGATAATATTATTTATTTTTCGAGAAGACAGTGACGTCATCTAGGTAAAATACTACAGATTGATTGATTAAGCCTAGGAAAGTGATGTCCATCGCTCTCTAGAAAGTGGCACCGACGTTTATGAGTCCAAAGGGCATCTTTCTATAAGCGTAGGTGCCCCATGGAGTGCGAAAGGTGGTTTTGAGTTGGTCTGGAGGAGACATAAGGACTTGGTTGTACCCTAAAAAACCATCCAACAAGGATAATCTTTCAGAACCAGATACCTATTGAAGGATCTGTTCCATGGGAGGGACAGGGTAGTTGTCTTTATCAGATGCTCGGTTAAGATTTCGGAAATTGACACATAGTCGGATTTCACCACTCTTCTTTTTGACAGGGACAAGATTAGAGACCCATTGTGTGTGCCTAACTGGTAAAATTATCTTAGTGTTCAGGAGCTTGTTTAATTCCTTTTTGACCGTTGGTTTGAGTTTTGGGTGCATTTTCCTTAACTTTTGTTGAAAAGGTTGGGTTTGGGGTTTCATGGGAATAACGTGTTGTATGATGTTAGTATCAAAGGTTTTTAGGTCGTCGTACATCCAAGAAAAAACATCTTTGAATTCCTTAAACAACTTAATAAATGTTAGTTTTTCTTGCTCAGAACACCCCAACCCTAAGTTAATGCACTGTGGATTGTTATTAGTTCCCAAATTTACTTTTTCATGCGTCAAGGAGGAATTATTCGTTTTACAGTTCACAGATTTTCTGAACTTGTCGTGAAGATCATAAAAATTTTATAATCTAACCACAAATTTCGGGATAGAGTTTACCATTTCTGATGAAGATTTGGGGATCTCGGATCTGGTATTGTAGTAAAGTCATGAAGATTTTCGTCATGGGTACCTTCGTCAATCACCGTGCCCTGGAACGTTTCTTCCATATGCAGAAAAATTATAATTTGTTGATCATCATCAAAGACTCTCCAATTCATGATGTTGTCTGGGATGGACAGTCTGAATAGCAGTTCGACGGAAAATGCATTCGGAGATAAACCTTCTACAGAAAAAAGTTTTGAAGCGACGTTAGCTAACAAATCATCTTCCGAATTATTCAATCTAGGAGTAGAATTTATGTTAAATGTGAAAAACTTGTTCATTAAATTCCAAACCTCAGTTTGATAGCTTTTAAGGTGCGGAGATAAACAATGGATAGAATTTTTCACCTGTCTAACCATGATTTCTGAATCACCAAAGACAATCAAATTTTGAATGTTCATATCTAATGCTTTTCTGAGGCCTTGTAGGAGTGACTCATATTTGGCTGTATTGTTTGTACATTCGAATTCTAACCAGCAAACAATCAGAGTCTTATTACCTGTTGGATCGATGAGCACGTAACCTGCACCAGCTCCTTCTTTAGATTTTGACCCATCAAAGTAAAGAGACCATATTTGATTTTCATCGGTTGCATGTGACCACTGAGAGGAAGTTGTTGGCTGTGTATATGTCAAAATTTCACACTGTTGTTCCGGGTCAGTGATGGTAGAAGTTTCGGCCATGAAATTGCAGAAAAAAGTATCCATAACTTGTATTTCCGGCGAATTGGCAGAAGGAGTGAATGGTTCATTGGGATCATTTAAATCAGTCACCGTGAACTTCAGATAACATTCATGATTTACCTTGATTCTGTTGGGCTTTCCATTTTCGGGGAGCCACAAGTGAGACTAATCCGTTGCAAAGTAGCCATGTAATTGTTCTGACTAATCTCTACTTAAAAAAAAACCATAAACTTTTGGGATATCTACAACAATAATATCAATCACTTGATGAACTTTAGGATTAGATGACAATCTTATAAGCACATTTCTTAATTCACCTATCACTTTAACACTAGTTCGATCAAGATGGATAATTTTCAAGCTGGATGGTCGAACTTCGACATGAATCTTTTGACAGACAGACCAAGGCATTACGTTAGATGACGCACCTGAATCTACCATATAGTTATGTACATTTTTATTGAAAATTTCAAAAGTTAACAAAAATGGAGGGACATTTCTTCGAGTATTAACGGTGGAAGTTTGTTGCTTTTTACTCACAGCCTCTGAAATTGGTTTATCTACATTTGTTACATTATTTACAGGAAGGTCTCTTTTCTCATGAGGCTCGGATGTGGTTTTGGCGGAGGCCTTCTGAGGAATTTTGGGGCTGTTTTGAACACCTTTGTTACTACTCGGATTGCTATTTTTGTTGTTCTCTGCAATATTCTGTAGCATTTTTTGCAGAAGAAAAGGGAATCTTAATAATTTGTAAACATAGATATTAGCTCTAAGATTTTTTAGATCCTCAGTTAAATCATAATCTAAACTTGGGTTTACTGAATTTTGTTTAGTCTCAGTTGATTTAGACTGTTTTTGAGGCAAAGTCATCGTAATTTCGGAAGAAGGCTTATTTGTTGTCTTGATCCTAGTATTATAAGGATGCATTGTTTCGAAATTAGCTTGAAAAATGCTATCCGAAAAATGTCCGAAAATGTTCGGAGAGGATTCATCTTCTTCTACTATCTCTTGTTCAGCTACCTCTTTAGGAATCTCGGGAGGAATTAAGTCATCATGTGCTTCTAGGATCGTTTGAATAGCAAATTGCAGGCTTTCTAGATTTAGGCCTTCAGTATTTAAATTAGGTCGGTTGGTGGGAAAAGGCTTCCTAAAAGGGGGTTTGTAAGGCCCTTTGCTCGAAGAATCTTCTTCAGCCGACCTTTTCAAATCTATAACTTGGTTGGACAATTTTTGAACGACTTTCTGTAAGTTTTCTAAATCCGAACTCTCAGGTTGAGCTTTGTTTTGGGAAGGTCTAGGAAGGATTTCGATTTTCTTTTTGGAAGATGAATTAGTCTCTATCTCATTGCTAGTAGTGTCTTTTAAACTAAGAATATCTTTCTCGATCTGACTGGCCTCTTCGAAGGCTTCTAACAACGTGGCTTTCTTGGATCTCTTTACCCAAATGGCTATGTTTTGATATAAATCTTTCATGTAGTATGCATAGGGATCTAGTTCTTTAGTGTCAAGAACCTTTGATTAAAGTCTTTGATCTTTTCTTTGGGGTTCATTTTCAGACTAGAAATCTCCATAACTAGAACTTCAGGAGACTTGTCATCTCCGAACTTCTCAAGGAAACATGATTCAAATTTCTCCCATGATACGATGGTGTGGGGATATTGGGAAAAGTACCAGGTAGAGGCATTGAGTTCAAAGGTGTAGGGAAACAATCTACAGACTACGTCTTTGTGCTCAACACTACGGATTCTAATGGCTAACATAAAATTTTTGATGTGATCTTCAGCGATCTATTTGGAGTCTGGGTCAAACTTAGGGAGCCATTTCTCCAGGTGTTTGGAAAAAGGATGTTGAGGCCCAGGTATGACCACTGCATCTTGGTCAAGCCAGGGTCTGGCGGGATTGTTTGCGTTGGCCATAGGTGTGGGTGGTGTCGAAGGATGGGATGAGGAACTGCCTTCGTGAGAGGATTGGATCTGTAGGGTTTAAGGTAAGGTCAGTACCTCCAAATTGTTATTTGATATCAGAGAAGTCCAATGGTTAATTCAAAGGTCGGTTTGGTTGTCTTATACGGGCTAAGGCACTATGCATTCCTATGAGATATTGACAAACAATCTCTTGTATATCACCACCCAAAGGATTTGGAGTTACTGGTTCAACCGTGATCTGTAGATCATCGTTTGATGTTTGTTGTTGTTTGAGGGACAATGTTGTCATCTAAAYGACTTGTAGTTATTATAGGTGAGTGGGTAGGTGGGGGAGGAGTCTCATGACCTCCTCGTGCCATTAATAGTTTTCAGGCCCTCCTTCTAGCGCCATTTTTTGAYGGGCGAAATTGACTGCTCATCAACTGGAGGAGTGAATCCGGTCCGGGGTTGTCTAATTAACCCAAGCCATTTGGATTAATCCACTCTAACGGGTTTAGTGGCTCCGTTGGCAGATCTAAGTCCTAAAGAAAGAGAAAAAAAAAAACTAAGGATAATACAATAACTTAATAAATAACACTCGCTGAAAAATATATATACATCTAATATATATCTACAGCTTAACTAATTAATATTTATGAAATAATTCTACTTATCATATACACAATATAAATAATTCTATTTCTAATATATATAATAGGTGCAAAATACGAATTTTAATCTAAATCCATGAAAATCGAATGTAGTTTGATTTTTTAAACAACAGTAAATCTATTGTCTAATCTTTTTGATTTGTTTTCTTATAATGTTTATACAAAAGAAATTGAATATTAAACTGTCTAATTAAACGGAAGAAATAATAGATGGTAAAGAAAGGTGTTTTAACTATAGGGAACTTGTATATTTATTATGCTAATGAAATGAAATAACATGTTGACCTATTGTCGCATCCAATATCTGTTCGATGTATAGCATCCAATCACCTTATCTGACGAGGTAAACCTGCGACAGATCTTGAAACTGTTGCTAAGAAATGTGAAGCAACAATGATGAAGTTTGAATAATAACAACAGAACATATAACAGATGCAGTCACAGTAACCTTATAATCTTACAAGCAGCCACAATAAGATCATTCTTCCTGTGAGAACTTGCATATAAACGTTTGATCAAAATTAGAGATAAACCTCTTAATTCAAATTGAATGAATGATTACTGTGTGTTAAATCTGGAACACGAAACATGGATAATATATAATATTTTATTCTATCAACTTGTAATAAACCATGACAGCGAAAGAAATCATAATATATTTACAAATTTGAAATAACCATGACTTGAATAAAAACACAATACGGAAAAGCTAAAGCTGTGACGAGTATTATATTCCATTCAAGTCTGTAAATGAAAAATCCATAGTTTTTCCCCAGGCTGAGATGATTCCATGTTTACAAAATAGCATGCTTATATAGGTTCTAGGAACAAAATGTTTCCTGTTGATAATATCAAATCTGTTCCAAAAATATGGGGGATGCAACCTCTCTGATTTTACTAGATATCAAAATACCAACAGCCTAATCTATTTACTAAAAACACAAAGTTGATGTGGCTAGGAGATCTCAACAGTGCCTCATATCTCCTTGGAAATCATGGGTTCCTAAAAACAAATGAAAATGGGGAAATTTTAGATATGTTTTCAATTGTCAAATCAAGCAATTCAAATTTTTCTAACTGGCTACAGAATCTTACGATTCTGTAGCTAGTTATAATAGAAACCACAATCATATTTTATTCAATAAACATAACAAACTAATCTTTATAAGAGAGATAATATATTCAATAAAATCATATATCCTAAATTGAGAGTGACAAAATCATGCTAAACCTCAAAAAGATCATACCTCAAATCATGGGATTAAAACATATCAAGCAATCTTGGAGTTTACGATTGCTAGTGTTGCCTCTACATTCTTGAAAATGACAGATCCTGTAGTTTTTAGGCGTTTCTCCTTTGCTTGAGTTATGCATTGGAGTCTACTATTCTCGTTTGTCAACAAATCCACTTGGTCTTTTAAAGATTTAAGCCGGAACTGTAGCAAAGGCACATCCGTATAATACCTGTTGATCCAGGATCGACATTCACCACACTGTGGCTATAGGGATTGTGCATTGGCATTGACAACATTAAGGGTTGGAGAATCGTCCACGCAAAAGGTAGGTTTATCACAGAGTTGAATGCCCGAGAATTCTGGGTTACGTTTTAGACATGGAGGTAGGTTGTTTACATAGTCATAGGGTGTGTCAGGATAGAGCCCGTATGACACGGGGTCTTCTTCAGCCAAAAACCTCTCAATTTTTTAGTCTGAGTCTTCACTCACATCAATTGTGTTTATTGTGTCTGCATAGGGTTTTAATTTATTTCGAGCACATTGTGAAATCAAACGACCAGCCCTTTTATTCTTAAAATTAACATTGACACTGCCCTTGTGCTTCTTCCCTGTAGGTTTTATGGCAGTTTTAGTGAAACTCTTTGGGTGCGAACCTGGTTGATTGTCCAGTTGAGTAACATCAGGGTAGGTCGAGGGTTCATTATTAGGGGCAAGATCACAGGGCAGGAGCGGTGGAGGAGAGGCAGTAGGTTTCATAAGGGTTTCTACGATAATCGACTTATCAACCTGTCCCAATTCATGATTTCCGAAACCATTTCATAAAATAAATGCATCCCAACAATCATTTTGTAATTGCAACTGGTGCACAAGGATAATTTTTATGATCCCATGTTGAAATAAACTTGAATCATACCTCTACCTCCTAAACCATTTTCCCATCTTGTACAGACTTCTAAGCAGGAAGTAGGGCATACTCAACGGGAAGCCAATGAAACTCATAAGAAATCACAGATGATACAGGAAAACTAACCCAAATGTTCCTTCACACGTAATGAATTGTTTCACAATAGCAAGTAGATCATGCCACCTAGGTTTTAAGGATGAGACTGGCATACCTCGATCGCAACTAGTAATTTTCCGTGAGGTGAAAATCAAAGTCCAGGGGACCTCTTCAACTTTTTCATTCTTGAACCATTTTTACCTGATATTTGGTAAACCTGTGGCTTGGCTTAAAAAATCTTCTGTTACTTCTAACTGCACGTCACCTATCTTTTCTCTGCAGCCATCGAAGGTCAAGGCAAAATCTTGGGAAACTTGAAGATTGAAACCCTTAAATTTTTCAATGAACAAATGCCAACCGTTCCTTTCTAAATCGTCCCTGGCGTTATCATACGATAGCAAGGTTTGGATGCCATTCGGCTCGATCCTTACCACTGAAGCCATGGCGAATAGAAGGGAATCAACACAGAACTCACAGGTAGGGTTTGATAAAAAGCCACAGGGCCATGGCCCCGAGCCTCAACAAAACAATGCTATGACAGTTCAAACGGTAGGCAGAGGTGTTAATCACCATGCTTGGGAATGAAATCGTGAAGCCTGATACCATACAGAAGAGTAATGGCATGATGTACTTCGTATGCCACCTTGGCATTAGGTATGTATTAGGATCAGAGCACTTTGAAAACCATAGTATGTGTATTCATAGATTAATCAAAAAGGTAAGTGCATCGAATAATAATTGAATAATTCAAAGTTTCATGAATAAAAACTCCATCAATATCAATCAAATATTAATGAATGGAGGTCTTTCACTTATGCAACCAAGGAATGTTTAGAACCAAGGGGTTATAAACAAGGAGAACAATCATGTTTATAGCAAAAACATGACAATTATATAATGAACCACATGAGCAGTCTTCCTTTAATTGCAAATCAAAACAAAATGTCGATTCCAACCACGAGTTTTCATGCTTACATTCATGAAAACAAAAATCGAAAAGAAGATATGTAAAAAGCGACAAGTGACAAGTGTCATTTAGTGAGAATGCTCATGACAAGTAATGAAAATTTAGAGACCCTGTGTAGGCAGCTTACAAACAATAGCAATTATATTATTTCTGCCAACACACACATAATGTACAACACTAGCTAGCCACTAATGAGGGGTAGTGCCTTGAAACATGCATGAGGTTTGCGACGTATTATTCAAAAGTGGACCCTAAATGGTACCTACACTAGGTAGCTACACCAGTTGTAACTTAATATGTTTTACATAGTATTTTTTCATTGACTATCCATGATGTAAATTAATATGTAACTTAAGATGTTTTACAACACTTTCTATTTATTGATGAGGGTTAGCACCCAAAAATAGGTGTCATTTCTACGATTTATTATTCAAAAGGGGAACCAAAATGGTACCTGCACTAGGTGGCTAAGGAAACTTGATTTCAAGAAAGAGAATTCGTCTACTTATTATCCATAATTGAATTTTCAAGTATATGGCATAAACAAGTCTCTTAAGACCATACTTAAATGGACTATCAATGTGAGTAAATAAAATTGCCATCTAATGCTTTATCTACAACATTTTCTAGCCATTGATGAGGGGTAGTGCCCGAAAAAAATCATGAGATTTATGATCTATTATTCAAAAGGGGGCCCAAAAGGGTACCTACTTTGGGTGGATACAATAGCTATAACTTATGATGTTTTTCTTAGGCCCTTTGTAGTGACACATAGAACATACAACATTGTATGGCCACTCATGAGTGGTAGCACCCTGAAATGGGTCTGATTCTTGGTGTATTATTCAAAAGGGGACCCAAAAGGGTACCTGTACTAGGTAGCTACAAAAATTGTAACTTAAGATGTTTTTCTTATGCCCTTTGCAATGACACATAGAACGTAACATTGTTTGGCCACTGATGAGTGGTAGGACCCTAAAATAGATGTGATTCTATGGTGTATTATTCAAAAGGGGACTCGAAAGGGTACTTTTACTGCGTGGCTACAACAATTGTAACTTAAGATGTTTTTCTTAGGTCGTTGTTTTTCTTAATATGGTTGGCCACTAATTATGGGAAGCACCCCAAAATAAGTGTGAGTTGTGTGATCTGTTATGCAAAAGAGGATCAAAAAGGGTACTTGCACTATATGTCTACAACACCTGTAACTTAAGATGTTTTTCTTAGGCCCTTTGAAGTGACACATAGAACATACAACATTTTCTTGCCACTGATGAGGGGTAGAAAACCGAAACAAATGTGAGTTATGTGATGTATTATTCAAAAGGGCACCCAAAAAGGTACCTGCACTAGATGGCTACAACAATTGTAACTTAAGATTTTTTTCTTAGGCCCTTTATGGTGACACAAAGAATGTACAACAATGTATGGCCACTGATGAGGGGTAGTACTCCATGTATTCAACATCATAGATAAGTGGCATTTTAAAAGAATATTTCAATGTGGGCCATAATGAAAATAGATAAAAATTAAAAATATTTAACAAAAAAATCAAATTTATTATATAGTGCAAAATGAGAAAGATAGACCATAGTTGACTATGGAAGACCATATAGACCATGGGTGACTATGATTGAATATGGTTGATGATGCATGACCATGGTAGACTATGGTTGATCATGGGCGACCATGTTTGACTATGGTTGACTATGTTTGAATATGATTGACTATAGTTTACTATGGTTGGATTTCATCACAATGTGATGTTGGTGAAGGGTTATGTTTAATTGGCACGTCGGGATACCTTTGTGGCATTACAACATTAGGTTTTTTAAAACAGATTGAAATGTTGGGTTATGTTCGTTACATTGCAACATCGATTTAAGGCTTTCATGTTGGGACATGAGGTTTTGTTCATCACATCCTAATGTAATCTTATGTACATCGCATTGTGACACTAAATATGTTCGTCACATTGAAACATTGATTTAAGTTCATCACATATTGTGATGTCAGGGTATGTTCATCTCACTATGATGTTGGAATATGTTCATCACCTTGCGTTGTTGGGCTATGTTCAACTCATTGCGTTGTTGGGTTGTGTTCATCACATTACGACGTTGGGAGCTGTTCGTCACATTGTGATGTTGGGTAACGCATCACACATTGTGATGTCACGTTATATTCTTCACATTGAGACATAACATAATGTTTCTCACATTATCATGTTAGGATTTCTTGGATTGCATCACAATGTGATGTTGGTGAAGGGTTATGTTTGAATGTGACGTCAGGATATGTGACAACCGTTCTAACTTAAGATATTTTTCTTAAGTCCTTTGCAGTGACACATAGAACATACTACAGTCTCTGGCCATTGATGAGGGGTAGCTCTTTAAAATAGGCATGATTTCTCCGATGTGTTATTCAAAAGGGTACCCAAAAAGGTACCTGCACTGGGTGGCTACAACAATTGTAAGTTAATATTTTTTTCTTAGGCCCATTGCAATGACACACAAAACATACAACACTGTCTACCCACTAATGAGGGGTAACTCCCTGAAACGGGCATGATTTATGATTTCTATTATTCAAAACGAGACTCAAAAGTGTGGATGCATTGGGTAGCTACAAAAAATGTGACATAAGATGTTTTTCTTATTGCCTTTGTAGTGACAATTAAAACGTAAAACATTGTTTGGTCAATAATGAGGGGTAGCACCACGAAATAGGTGTGATTTATGTGATCTATTATTCAAAAGGGGACCCGAAAGGGTTCCTTGACTGGGTGGCTACAATAGCTGTAATTTAATATGTTTTTCTTAGGCCCTTTGTAGTGACACATAGTACATACAACATTGTCTAGCCACTGATGAGGGGTAGTGGCCCAAAAAAATCATGAGATTTATGATGTATTATTCAAAAGGGGACCCGAAAGGGTACCTGTAATAGGTGGCTACAACAATTGTAACTTAAGATGTTTTTATTAGGCCCTTTGCAATGACACAAAGAACATAACATGTTTTGGCCACTGATGAGTGGTAGCACCCTGAAATTGATGTGATTCTGTGGTGTATTATTTAAAAGGGGACCCGAAAGGGTACGTTTACTGGGTGGATACAACAATTGTAACTTAATATGTTTTTMTTATGTCATTTKTATTGACACATAGAATGTAAATCGATGGTTGGCCACTGATTATAGGAAGCACCCCAAAATACGTGTGAGTTTTGCGATGTGCTATTCAAAAGAGGACCCAAAAGGGTACCTGCACTATATTTCCACAACACCTATAACTTAAGAAGTTTTTCTTAGGCCCTTTGAAGTGACACATAGAACATAAAACATTTTCTTACCATTGATGAGGGGTAGCACACCGAAACAGATGTGAGCTATGCTATGCGATGCATTATTCAAAAGGGGACCCAAAAGGGTACGTGCACTAGATGGATACAACAATTGTAACTTAACATTTCTTTCTTAGGCCCTTTATGGTGACACAAAAAAATTACAACAATGTATGGCCACTGATGAGGGGTAGTACCCCAAAACATGGGTGATTTCTATGATGTATTATTCAAAAGGGGGCCCAACAGGGTACTTGCACTAGGTGGTTACAACTACTATAAATTAATATGTTTTTCTCAGGCCCTTTGCAGTGACACACCAAATGTGTATCACTTTATGGAAATTGATGATGGGTAGCACCCCAAAACAGGTGTGAGTTATACGATGTATTATTCAAAAGGGGACTCAAAAGGTTAAATGCAATGGGTGTCTATAATAGTTGTAACTTAAGATGGTTTTCTTTGGCCCTTTGTAGTGACACACATAATGTATACCATTGTTTGGCCATTGATGATGGGTAGCACCCCAAAATAGGCATGAGTTCTGCGATGTATTAATCAAAATGGGACCCGAAAGGGTGTCTTCACTTGGTGGTTAAAGAAGTTGTAGCTTGAGACGTTTTTCTTAGGCCCTTTTCAATCAAACACAAAAAAAAAACATTGTTTTTCCATTGATGAGGGGTAGTGTCCTGAAAAAGGCGCGAGTTCTACGATGTATTATTTAAAAGGGGAACCGAAAGGATACCTACAAAAAAAATGTACAACACTATTTGGCCACTAATGAGGGGTAGCACACCAAAACATGTGTGATTTCTGCGATGTATTATTCAAAAGGGGAGTCGAAAGGGTACTTGCACTAGATGGATACAACAGTTGTAGCTTAATATGTTTTTATTAGTCCCTTTTCAGTGACACACATAATGTACAAAACTATCTAGCCACTAATGAGGGGTAGTGCCTTGAAACAAGCATGTGTTTTGCGACGTATTATTCAAAAGTGGACCCTAAATGGTACCTACACTAGGTAGCTACACTAGTTGTAACTTAATATGTTTTACATAGTCTCTTTGCATTGACTATCCATGTTGTAACTTAAGATGTTTTACAACACTTTCTAGTTATTGATGAGGGTTACAACCCAAAAATGGGTGTCATTTCTACGATTTATTATTCAAAAGGGGAACCAAAAATGGTACCTGCACTGGGTGGCTAAGGAAACTCGGTTTTAAGAAAGAGAATTCGTCTACTTATTATCAGTAATTGAATTTTCAAGTATATGGCATCAACAAGTCTCTTAAGACCATACTTCAATGGACTATCAATGCGAGTAAATAAAATTGGCATCTGATGCTTTATCTGGAATTATGGATGTACCAGACCTTTGCTAAGAATTTTAAGGGATTCTCTCCATTATAACTTGTTCACAGGGTGGAAGCAGTCACCTTGATTGAATGTGAGATTCCTTCTTTAAATATTTCTATTGAGCTTCTTATGAACATCACTGAATTGGATGCACATATCGTTCACTTGGAACATATTGATGAGCAACATCATGATGTCGCCACTGCAAATGATATACACAAAAAGAGTGTCAAGATTCAATATGATAATTATGTTCTCATAAGGATTTTTTCTAAGGGAGACCTTGGTTTGGTTTACGATCAAGACAAGGATGTGTTAGGAGCGAGAACGTTTAACCCGATGTGGCATGCTCCATACATCATGTAGTGTGACCTACAAAAGGGATATTATGAATTATCTGATTATGAGGGTAATGTGCTATTGGAGCCTAGAAATCGGCTCTAAATATAGAGGTACTACACTTGAGTGTCAATGCTTAGGCATTTTTCGATTTGTAATTATTGTACATTGGTAGCATTTAGGATTTGTATAGTTTATTTTATTTCTCTTTTGGTTTGCTTATGATGCTAATGCTTGATTGGCATATGTCACTGTAGTCTTAATTCTATATCAGGTTCATGGATGGAACCATCCATCACACTCAAAACCTTCCTTCCACCGTGTGGGTGATTCACTCACCTTTGGACCAAGTGGTAACATCTAGAGGTTCTTGTATGGGGCAACGACCAATAATGTGGCCGAATATAGTTCTTTCACTGAGCTTCTAAGATATTCCATTTTGCATGGTATCCTTCCACTTGAAGTTTACTTGGATTCCTAGTTGGCAGTTTCACAATCAAATGATCAATACCATGTGTGTGATCCTACACTTCTCTAACAATTCCTTTGGGTAATTCTTCTAGAACATTTTCATAACTACGTTATGTATGTTCACATTTCTAGGACTGAAAATTTAGTATATGATGTATATTTTAATTATGTTTTGGATTGGAATTTGTATCATAATTACACACATAAATGTATATAATGTTTTCACATTTACACATAACAATCTAAAATACCAAAGAAAAAATATTTGTATATATTGCTTTAATGTTCATTAAGTAAAAAAATGTGGGTCAGAATTACAAAATAGAAATCTTAGCCCGAAATCTCTCTCTCTC
>JASDQU010439889.1:22285-50230 GCA_032191745.1 Picea mariana | reverse complement strand
TATATATATATATATATATATATATATATATATATATATATATATATATATCATAAGAATGTAAGCATAAGAAGCATCACATCGACATTACATCAAGAACACAATACACTAGTATTTACGTGGAAACCAAAATGGGAGAAAACCACAAAATCATTTCTTATATATATAAAGAATTCATTCATAGGAAGAACCAACTTCCAAATTCTCCATCTGCAACTGGAAGGAGGATAAAACCCCCTATTCTCAGGCTCCAACCTGAAGGAAGCTACAACTCCCTGAATTATCTAGTTCCAACCATAAAGAGGATACAACCACCTAGGTTCTCCGACTCCAACTGGAAGGTGGCTACAACCACCTATTTCTCACACTCCAACCTGAAGGAAGCTTGATCCAAAAATATATTTTCAATGAAAATGGTTGAGTTACTATGCATGAGTTATTTTACCATTTATAACTCAAGCATTGTCGTTTAAAAGATATTTTTCGAATCAAGTGACATCATAGCTGGGGCATATGCCATATCATGCACGCCAAAGTATAGCACATAGGTCTCATGGTATGGTTATATGGATAGCGATGGGGGTTGGGGCTAGGCCCTAGCCCTTACTCCACCCAACGATCATCCCATATCACTTTAAATATTAGTCACACCACCATAGGGTAAGAAATAATAGGTAGGCGGGCTGGTAGACTGACCTATGCGAAGTCTTGGCCACAAATAAAGGACTATGGTTCGACCCGCATGGGCCTCAAATAATTTTTTTCCAAACAATAAACAAATAGAGGGTTGCCACGTGGAACCATACCACTCACCCATATAATTTTCCACATGTCAAAACTGGATTCGACTAGCTATTCGATGATGTGTCTACCCAGTCAGCATCCTATCCATGTCAACCCATGCCAACTGTACCTACCACTTCAGCCCATACCATGTGTCACCATTGCAGTTGTGCCACGTGTCACACCCTGACTCATCCACCTATACCTGTCCATTCAGTGCCAATGCACCCTACCACATCATTTGTATGTCTTGTACAATCAGTTGCCACATTAGCACTGTATGGACTGTACAATCAACATCTTTTTTTGCCTATTTGATGAAACAAACAGACCGTGATATCTTTCTCATATGACATCTGTTTGAACCCATTCAAGTTGCATTGGGTGCATATCGACGAGGCCTACGCATATGTACATTTTGAATCCATTCTAAGAACATTTATTTTTAGGCCTTCCTGGACCCATTGTGGTTCCTGGATCCAATTATGGATCATCCTCAGATTATCAAAATCAGGTTAATAAAGATGCATATATATGTGTTCAAGTTTGTCAATTCGGCGATCATGATTTATATATGCATCTAATTTCTTACACAGTCTCTAACTATGTTCTAGCTGCAAGTAAAATGTCATCAAGAAAGATAAACAGTAGACGCTTGCCGAGAGCACCCAAGATAAAGGAGGCTGAAACAGGTGAAGGTTCTTCTCCTAGTACTACGAGGAAGTTGGAGTACACTCCCAGGGTAGAGCCAATCATGAAATCCTCAAAAAAGAAAGCCTTTGTCCAACCTCCGGTCTTCGGTGATATAAAAGCAAGAAACAGATCCAAAGTAAGGCTCCCACAGTGGGTCGAACTTTTCAACAGAATCAGTCAGGAGGAGTACTCAGAGTATATCCCACACAATGACCCGAATGTAATGAAGCTCGATGACCATCTGTTCCCAAACATCCTACAGTCATATTTTCACATGGTAGCTAGTAGAACCCTAGTTTTCCCTTGCATAGAAGTTTTGAAGTGGCTAATCGACCACACAGACGTGTAAAAGTTCTTTATCAATGATGAGAATGGAGGTTGTGTCGGATTTTTCCTCCTGACAGAAGACCAGAAGTACTACAAACTCATAGACTCAGAGGAGTGGCTAAACACAGAATTCATGGTGAAGTTGTATGAATTCCAAGACACCAGTCAGTTGATGGCCTTATGGTGGAAGGAGGACAAGATGTTTACCCAACAAAGTAATGGTTGGTATGGTATAGTTAACTCGAGGGAGCCATACATATATTTGATGGCTCTCATCTGCCGAGTGTATGGAGAGAAGGACTGCTCCAAGTTTTCAGAAGCATGGATGCTCTTGGCATACATAGTGGTGATCTATGGAAGTATCTTCAACTGGGGAGCGATAATTTCCAAACAATTGAGCATCTATGTATAGCAGGCTCAGATGCCAAAATAAGGGGAAGCACACGCTTTCCACATGGCCTCATACTTGCTCGATGATATCTGCATAAGAAATGTCTTCATCGGAATGAATTTAAGTTGGCATGTTGCAGAGCTCCCTATTCACGTTTATTTCAGCATACTCTGGGATAACATTTACAAAAAATCCTATGCACTCATATGCGGTGAATTCATCGCTCGTATTCTTTTTATTATATTTAAAAAGGAATTCCCAATACTATCCACAACAACCAAGAAAATGGTAGTGAATGTAGGTCACTAGTATTTGGATGAATTCTCAACCTATATCAAGGTGTTTGGGGCCACCAGAGCACTTCATATACTCCTCGCTCATGTCCCAGACCGGCTCATTGTAGGATAAATCTATTATCAGACCATCATGTAGGGCTATAACACCACACTAGTCAAGGACAAGAAGTGAGCTTTCATACCCTACGGTTTCCATGTGGGGATTTATCTGGTAAGGGACACTTCTCAAGCCAAACAAGAAGGGTTGAGCCAACTTGAAGTCATGTTCCCAATAGGTCGATTCCATAAGCACAATCCTAAATAATTGGTCCTCCAACATGCTTTGCAGGTATCATCATGTTGTCCATACGCACATGATAAATTTGAGGATGAAATTTTCATTAAGTGCGCTCAGAACTAGGAAGAGGTAGTACAGAGGATGGCCAACCCAAATATGACCAATTTCAATTCCATGAGCATGAACGAACAAGTGGAGACAATAGATAAGTCGACTCAAAAGGCCCTCATAGTTCAAGAAGAGTTCAAGGCGACAAAGACTACATAGGCACAAAGAAGAGGGTTTCTCTTGCTAGAAGGGGTGCAAAGAATCATTGACCAGTTACAGAATGATTCTGAACTCATAGAGATATCAAGGATCCCTAATGATGACCCAATCAAAACCAAAGGATATCCAAGTGTCTTAAAGCCAATACAACTTGAAGAAATCACCAGGACCCAAAACCCTGAATTTCCATCACCGCAGATCAGATCACCAAGGGGAATTTCAACCCATCCTGAGATATCGAGGACACCGAGTAGGATAAGTGTACCTAACTCCTTGTTCAACTTAATAACCATCTATGATGATGGGGAGAGTTCAAAGGTTTCCCTGGTGAAACCAGTGCAGATTACAGAGGAAAGGGAACCTGAGAGAGAATCTACCCCAGGTCCCGATGCTCCAATTCAAATCCTTCCACAGAGTGACCATGAGGTCGAAAGTGCCTTAGACACTAAGCTACTCGACTTGCTAGGAACTCCAATGGATATATTTAGGGATGAGTTTGGATCGGGAGTTCAGAAAGAGGAAGTCCCATAGCAATAAATCAACACATCGACATCTCACCAAGTAAGTACCGAACCTACCCCTGGTGCTTCAGTTTTGGTCGATACCTCACCAACGAATGAGAAACAAATGGAGGCTGAGCCACCAGGACATATGGAAAAAGTGTAGGATCCCATCCTATAATAGGTAGACACTATCGGGAGCCTGGGATATAGTCTAACCTGGGGATAAAAACAAATCCCCAAACCTGTTGATGAGGTCATTGATATACAAGTGATCTCCTATGACCAAAAGATAAAATACATCATGAAGAGAACCATTAAGAAGAGGAGGATTACGTTGGATAATTCGATTCTCATCACCATAGAGGAGAAGTTGATCATCATAGAACATGCCAAGATGTCTGAGCTTATCAGCGTAGGCATGGCTATCACATATGCCACATTGGATAGAGAAAGAATGGAAGAAAAGGAGTTGGTCGTTGCACGTAAGGAGTTGGAGCATCTGCGCCATTTGGAAAAGTACTATCATAACTCCACACAGGCCACATTGTTTTTGAGAAGTGAGTTTCAATATTCCTATGACAAATTCACGAATGAATGACAAATTTTCACTATAAGTATAGCTGATTTCCAAGAAGACACCCTTATGGCACTAGTGACTTAGAAGGACATGGAAAGCTGGTATGAAAATGCTCATCAAGTGGTGGAAACGATTTATTACATCATTGTAGTTCAAAAGGGTCGAGACATTGAATAGAACAACATTTGAGTGTTGAGGGACAACAACATAGATCGGATCAAGAAAGCGACTAGATACTAGCTAAAAATGGCCCAGGAACCTCGGCAGGAGATTCAGGAGAAATAGGTTGATTGCGAAAATAGATGGGAAAAGATTAATCGAGAGATGAAAGACATCGACTTCCTAGAATTTGACTCACCTAAGGACTTTGTCGACCTGCATGACGTAGTCAAGCAACATGCAAAACAATACTCAACATGGACAACAGAGATAGAAAAGGTGGCGAGCATGGTGCCAAGTCAAGTACAACAGTTCATTGAGCGTCTGATTAAGGCTTGAGTAGTTTTGCAGCAGTTAAGTGTCAAAATAGTCAAGTACCGAGCATGGGCAGTAGAAGTGAAAGAAATCATTTCAGCCCCGATGGACCAACACAAGTTCCCATATGCCAACACATGTGAGGAACTCTTCATCAAATGGTCAGAGTATGAGAAGAGTCATCCACTTCAGTAAAACTATTTGATGATTCTTAAAAGACAGAAAGATGAAAGCACCATGTGGTGATATTTTGTTTTACTTATATTTCACTCATAGTAGCTATTTTTAGTTAATGATTCATTATAAATAAGATGATTGACCTTTTAGAAAAGGTCGATGGTTTTGGAAAAGACCCTCATTTTTGGAATTGTAAAGAACTATTTCCGAACTACGTTAATTGAGAAGTCTTTTTTAGGACCGGAGACAAATTTTTGTTTTCATCAAAGGCATTGTGTGATTGGATTTGAGGAGGAATTACTTCCAACTTTATTTCATGAATGGATGTTATAATGAGTATGAGTTTCTGAATCTATTGATAAGTTAGTTGTTTCAATACTTTTTTTGTAGTTATTATCTCTAACAATGCAAGAAAATCATTGTGTTAATGTGTGATTAATTCTAGAGCTAAGGAAACTATTTTTCTTTCCATCATTTTATTGCATGTATGTTTCTTTCGATAATTGTATATCAGTCAATAATTGAAATACCAGCAAGTTAATGTATGAGTACTAGGCTTGTCACAGGTGTGAATATCTTTGTCTGCATGCTTGACAAAAGGGTTATCCAAAGCTCAGCCTTCTTCAGTAGTTAAGATCCCCCCTTTTACCAGTTGGTTTATACCAACACACATCTTTTCATCAGACGCATCTAATAAAACAAAATACAAAAAGAGAATGTTTAAACTGAAGGAGTAACTTTGACAAGAATATATCCTATAAATCATTATGTAAATCCCATCGATAAATTGGCCAAATCGAAATATCTCGAGATACATTCCACCATCAAATGTTGTAGATTCTAATTGGGCCTCCATGGTAGGTTTGGTTCCTATTTTTGAGTTAAATGGATTTAGTACCCCTCAATAGAATTGGCGCTATAAGGAGGGCCTTTGAATGAATGGCTAACAATATTTCTGATATAATATTCGGCATAGCTTACAGATTCAAAACAAACCACATGCATGGATAGTCATTCTCAAGACAACCCACATACATTGAGTACTCCCGAAACGCGTAACTCACCCCAGCAAGAGGAAGAATATATATTCCCTGAAATACCTTACGATCTTCCCCACGAGAATTTGAACTAGTTTAGAAGAATCACAAGAGCTTATGCCTAGAAAATTGGATCATTACCCTTAGCTTTGTTACTTCCTCTTAGAAAAAACGTAATCATACCAATGGTCAACACCCTTGACCAGGGTTTTGTTCACAAAGTAGAAGACCTGATAGATTTATCCCTCATTGAGATCAAACATCCCCTTAATCTGATCCCTGAAACACCAACTAGTAACTACTCTGATCCTGACGATTTGGAATCTAACGAGGAAGGGTTTAACTGAGATTGCTAAGCTTTGGATTTGGATGAAATGGAGGATGGAAATGATCATAATGAAGAAAGGGGAAACCCACCTCAAAACAATCAACCATGGTTGGCTAGATATGCTCCGATAATCCTTGGATGCGTACATAACCTCCCTCGACATTCTGAAAAGTTACTTCCCAAGTTTGACCATGAAACCTCCGGATTGCATGAAGAACATATTAAAAATTTCATACTAGCTATTAGAATGATGAATTTCCAACATGAAGATGTAGTATGTAGGATTTTTCCCTATAGCTTTGAGAGTTCAGCCTCCATGTGGTATTTTAAATTTCTTGTAGGGTCCATAACTAGTTGGACGAAGTTTCAAAAAGATTTTTTAGATAAATTTTCAAAAGAAACCACTACAGGAGATTTAATGGATGAACTGTTCATCGCCACCATGAGTTAAAAATAAAAGGTTAAAGACTTCAATCAATGATTTACCACTATCTTGAACAAATTTCAAATCAAAGCTAAACCCACTTAGAAGCTGCATCTTGAGGTATATGCTAATGCTCCCCCTGCTTCTATTTCCATGTTTGTAAAAATGGCTACCAAGCATACCCTAGCATAAACTTTTGAGGAAGACAAAACAATTGAATTACAATTGAAGGGATGTAAAGAGGTCCAGGTCTCAATAGTTAAGAAGGAAGCTCAACCCCCACCCAGGAGAGGAATCTTGTTGACTAGACCCCCAGGGAAACAAACAAAACAAGGTCCTGAAAAGGGAAGTGGATACATAGAAGACCTACAAAAAATGATAAAGAAATTGTCGAATGAAATTATAGACATGAAAAGAAGTGCAGGAGAAGGAGACCAAGGCCAAAGACCTTATAAACCCTTTTTTAAGAGAAACCCACCGTTCAAAGCAATTCAACCTCCCCCAACCAACTTAAACATCGACCTGGGAAATGTAGCATCTGACTCTTTCTGTACCTACCATCAAGAGAAACATTCTGAAAGAGACTAACCACAATGGGTGCATGCCATGAATTTGATGGCCAATCGGTTCCTAGATGAAGTTTCCCTTACTGAATAATCAAGTGGCTCCGAGGTGAATATTGTCGATTAGGAAGAATTTGACCCACTGGAAGAAACAACCATGCTATTATGGGATCCCTACTTGCCAATGCTTTCCGATGATATATTTGAGGTTCAAGAACCACCCGCTAAGGTTTTGGCTATGCAAACGCAAAGTAGGGGCTGACCGGTCTCAAATGACCTTACCATTGCCCAAACTTTGAGAGGAAAACAAACAATCCATCACTCGAAAGAACATGTTGTCTCCCAAAGAAATATTATAAACATCCATACACAAGAATCACCCAAGCTAGACTACAACATAGTAGAATATTTAAAATGATTGAAGGAAAATGTATCGTTCATGTACATGTGTAGAATTCCCCATCAAAAGGACTTTCTATTACAAGCCTTGAAGTTAGTAGAAACCCCTATAACAAGCACTGACCAAGGGGAAAATATAGCTCCCACAGATCTAAAAAATAAACCCAATGTGAACGCTTGCTCTATATATAAAAAAAGAAATCATTTTGTCCCACCATTCCTTCTAACATTTGAAGTCTTCAACATCAACCTCCATAATTGTTTAGTTGACTAAGGGGCATCCTCTAATGTCATGCCATTATTTATATGCAAGAAACTAAACGTAGTCCCACTCAAAAGTGATAAACATGTTATACAACTAGGCACAACTCAGGTGAATGTTATTGGAGAACTCAAGGATGTCATGATCAGAATGGCTACACATCCAAAATTTGTTCAAGTAATTGACATCATTGTAGTAGACATACGAGAATCTTATGGACTTTTATTTAGTCAAGATTGGTCCAAGTTGAATGGATATTTTAGCACGAACTGGGCTCACCTATGGTTTCCATTAAAGGGACACCAAAACATGATTAGGATCGATAGGGAAAGATATATCAAACATACTCTCACCTATTTAAAATCCCTCAATGAACCCTCATCGACAGATTTCCCTGTTCTAGGAAACTAGTCCTATGATTTCAATTTTTGCAATTTCTCCCCTCTCGCATCTGATGTACCTCTTACTCAAAAATCCAAAATGGATTTTCAAGTAAATCTACCAGTAGTGGTGGAAGAAGCCCTCTTTTGTCAAGAACCTCTATTGGAAACCACAGACAAAGTAGGTGGAGAGGAGGAAGTTATTAGGCATGGAGAAGCTGATAATTTCCACTCATAAGTTTGGAACTTGTACTTTGATGGGTATAAATTGCAAGAAGGGTTGGGAGCGGGATGTATCCTCATTGACCCAAAGGGGAAGTGAAATTTCATGTCCTGCGGACTAGAATTTGAATGCACTAATAATACTACTGAGTATGAAGCTTTAGTGCAAGGACTAAATAAATCCATAGATTTAAACGTTAAAGAACTAAACGTTTTTAGGGAATATGAAATTATCATTAGGAAAATAAAGAATACTATACATTCCAACTCTCCCCACCCAAGGAATTATAAACAGGAAGTGCACAGGATAATAGAACATTTTGAAGCCTTCAATATAACAATGATTCCTGGGACAAAGAATACTCTTGTTGATTCCATAGCCATTGTTGCCTCGAGGCTATCCCCTTTATAAGACTATGAAGCCTCCAAGTTCATTGTGGAACTTCTCTACAAACCATCAGTGCCCAACAATATTTCTAATTGGAAGGTCTTTGAAGGAGATGGTTAGATTATAAACTTCCTAACCAATCAGGAAAATTTTAAAGACCTAGCTATTGACGATGAAGCATTCCAAGAGAAATTAGTAGAAACTAATTCCCATGAACAAAGATGTGAAATAAACCACTCTAGTAACATACCCAAGTTTCACATGATACCAAAAGGGATAGCCAATTTGGAGAACCTCTTTGACTTAAGGGAAAGATCTAAAGGGTCAACAAACACAAATATAAGGAGCTCATGTCCCATGTACTAGACTATAAAACTAGGAAACCCTAAATATATAAATCTAGGCAAGACAATGTCTAAAGAGGAAAGGAAATCCTATCTCAAACTTTTCAGATAATATCAAGACATTTTTGTGTGGTCCTACCGAGATATGAAAACTTATGACACTCATATTATTCAACACACAATCCTATTAAAATAAAGAGTGAAACCCTTCCAAAAAAATATCTAGAAGTACTACCCATCTATGGAGCCCCTCGTGTGTCAAGAGTTAAATAAATTACTAGATGCTAAAATTATCTTTCAATTTAGACACTCTGTCTGGGTAGAAAATTTGGTTCCCGTCAAGAAAAATTATGGGGAAATCCACCTGTGTGTGGATTTCAGATACCTTAATAGAGCATCAAAAAAGGTCAAGTACCTAGTTCCACCGATGGAACAAATCTTGCAAACCATGTTTGGTTCTAATATTTTCTCCCTGCTAGATGGTTTTTTAGGTTACAACCATGTTCTAGTTTAAGAGGAAGACTGATTGAAAACTACCTTCTGAACCAAGTGGGGAACCTTTTCTTATAAATGCACTCCCTTTAGGTTAATTAATGCAGGGGAAACCTTCCAGAGGACCATGAATGTAGCTTTTCAGGGATTGATCAAAAAATGCATAGTAGTCTATTTCGACAACGTGACTGTGTATTCAAAGAAAAGAGAATATCACATCCAACATCTAACCCAGATTTTTGAAAGGTGTAGAAAATACGGTATATCTTTAAAACCTAATAAAACTATATTTGGGGTCGAGCAAGGGAAATTACTAGGTCATATTATATCTCAAATAGGAATTTGCATAGACCTAGAACGAATTAAGGTAATAAATCAGCTTCCCTTACCCCACAACAAAAAGGATACACAATTCTTCTTTTGGAAAATCAATTTTGTGAGGAAGTTCACCACCGACTTCGCTGAAACTATCAAACCCTTACAAAAAATGATCTGCAAAAATGTTGAATTTAAGTGGGACGACGAACGAAAAATTTATTTCAGCAATATTAAGACTGCAATATCTCAAGCTCTAGTGTTGCAAAGTCTCGACTTTAGCAAAGATTTTTTCCTCTATAATTTTGCCTCCGAAAAATATTTAGTTGTAGTATTGACTCAGAAGGATGATGAAAACAATGAGGCCCCGATATCATTTATGAGCACTAATATCCAAGGGTTTGAATTGAATTACCTCGCTACAGACAAACATGCTTATGCATTATACAAAGAAGTAAAACATTTCAGATCTTACATCCTAAAAAATCACACCAAGGTCATTGTGCCTCATCCTGTAGTATGATCCCTATTAACTCAACAAGAGATGGGGGAAAGGAGAGAAAATTGGATGGAATTTGTCCAAGAATTTGATCTATATATAAAACCTGCCAAACTGGTTAAGGGACAGGGATTGTGTAAACTGGTCGTTGAAGCCCAAGACCAAGTAAATGAAGACTCCAGGTAGGAGAATGATTTGGCGTTGTGGTGTAGTGAAGATTTATATGTTCCCCCAAAACATCAGTCTTGGTATGGAGAACTAACCTATCTCCTCCATCATGGGACATGCCCAGAAAACCTAAACCCTAAGGCAAGGAGAGTTCTGAGACTAAAATCAACACAATATCGCCTCATAAATTCAGTGCTCTTCTGCGTAAATTATGATGGGGTACTTTTGAGATGTCTCGAACGTGAAGATGTAGACAAGGTTCTGAAGGAGCTCCATGATGGTCCTGTAGGTGGAAACTTTGCAAGGAATACCATCGCTCAAAATATACTGAGATCCATCTATTACTATCCTACTCTATTTAGAGATGCTCATCCATATGCTAGAAACTCCAAAAATTTTCAAATAGGCATGGGGAGGGAAAAGAGATCATTTTTCCCACTCCAACTAGTGGCCATATCTAGACCATTCAAGCAATGGGGGTTAGATGACATAGNTCCATCTATTACTAGCCTACTCTATTTAGAGATGCTCATCCATATGCTAGAAACTCCAAAAATTTTCAAATAGGCATGGGGAGGGAAAAGAGATCATTTTTCCCACTCCAACTAGTGGCCATATCTAGACCATTCAAGCAATGGGGGTTAGATGACATAGGAGAAACTACACCGATTTATTCAAAACATCATAGATACATACTGACTGCTACAAACTATTTCACAAAATGGGCAGAGGCCATACCTCTTACTCAAGTAAATGAAAAGGTGGTAATCCAATTCATAGAACAACAACTGATCACAAGGTTCAATATGCCTTCTGTTCTTTTTTTTGATAATGTCATTTACTTTTCTTCCACCCTACTAATATATTTTACTCTAGATAAAGGAATCATAATCAGATACTCTGCAAACTACTATCCACAGGGGAATGGAGTGGAAGAATCAACCAGTAAGAACCTAGTGAGGATCTTGAAGAAAAACGTTGCAGACAATCAGAGGAATTTGCGCAATTTGCTTCATAATTCCTTATGGGCCGATAGAGTAACACCCAAGGGATTTGTAAGGAACTCCCCATACTTTGTAGTATACAGACAAGAAGCCATTCTCCCGAATGAGCTATACCTTCCATCTCTTCAGCTTGCTCAGGGATCTAGAGGACAATCCTCATCAGTTATTCTTCAGAGAATTGATACCCTCCTCATGCTAGAAGAAGAAAGAGATAAAGAAAAATCAAAGTTCGTCGCTCATTAGAAGATAGTTAAAAGGTGGTTTGACAAGCATAAGGCTAGAGAGAAGAATTTTGAAGTAGAATACTTAGTCCTGAAATCGGATAGAGAAAATCAACTGAAGGGAAAACACTCAAAGTTTCAGAATCTATGGCTGGGACCTTTCCAAGTGGCCGAGAAACTTGGGGCAGGCACGTATTAGTTGTAAAATCTAAGTGGGGAAATGGATGCCCTCCTGGTGAATAGCCAAGCCCTTGTTATAGCAATATTTGCCTCACCATTGCAACCTTGCATAGAGGGCCTTTTTTCCATTTCCCTATGTATACTTGTCATCCATTTTTGATGAATCCAGAGCTAAAAATACATATTTTTCCACATATATGTGCCCTATCTACTATAAAACATGCATATACGCAGGCTGCTCCACTACAGCCTGTGTACATTGGGATTTGTGCATGAAAATACAAAAATGAAGTCGGGTTTCCATGTCACGATAGGAGATCTCTGATCCTTGGCCTTTCATATACTAGAAACGTTCTAACTTGGCCCTTCAATTGCATTTTGAAGGCTATAATAACACAATTTTGATCTATGGAAAAGAGGAGAAAGCATTCAACTTTGAGAGCAAAGTTACTCTGGAGAAATTACTTCATATTGAGTCTACATCCTTTTGTCCCTCAAGTTTTAACACAGTGTTCATCCCCCAAGCTCTTTCCCTATTGCTGAGAGAACCTCATTGTCTCTTTCGTATGAGATTTCCTTTGGTGGAGGATTGAAGTGGTGGAGGCCCAGTTGGAAGGAGCTTGGTTTCTTGGTTTCGAATCGTGCCGACATGGAAGTCTGTAATGTTTTCTCTTCTCCTGATCATTTATTAATAAAAATACTCCTTTCCCGTCTAACTGGTATCGTGCAAATATATGATTATTTTCCATGGGCATATTTGTAATGTTTATTAATGGATTATGTGTGATAACCCCTTTACATTATCACTATATACTTTCTCTTCTTGTTTGTTGAGAACTTGTTTCAAGTATAAAGCTTTGGGCCAAAGTGCTCAATGGTGGAACATCATCAAACATTGGAATGAGGTAGGCTTCTTTCTTATCTCACTTGCACATTTGTTTATATAGTATATGTTAGAATTGAGTAGATTTCTGCAGTCATACCTGTCTGTTGTGGTTTACCCCGGCCATAGAGAGTTTTTCCCTCATAACAGAATTGGCGACTCCACTGGTTTTGAGAAATTTTGTTACAAGGGAAAAACTCTCTATGGCTAGGGTAAACCACAACAGATAGGTATGATTGCAGAAATCTACTCAATTCCAACATATACTATATAAATCAATGTGCAAGTGAGATAAGAAAGAAGCCTACCTTGTTCCAATGTTTGATCATGTTCCACCATTGAGCACTTTGACCCAAAGCTTTATACCTGCAACAACTTCTCAACAAACAAGCAGAGCAAGTATGTAGTAATAATGTAAAGGGGTTATCACATTAGAGAGCATAATCCATCAATAAACATTACAAATATGCCCATGGATAATAATTATATATTTGCATGATACCAATTGGACGGGAAAGGATTATTTCTATTAATAAATGATCAGCACAAGCAAAAACATTACAGACTTTCATGTCGACACAGTTCGAAACCACAAAACCAAGTTCCTTCCAACTAGGCCTCCACCACTTCAATCCTCCACTAAAGGCAAGCTCATAGGAAAGAGACAATGAGGTTCTCTCAACAATAGGGAAATATCTCGAGGGATAAACACTATGTTCAGACTTGAGGGACAAAGGGATGTAGACTCAATATGAAGTAATTTCTCCAGAGTACCTCTGATCTCAAAGTTGAATGCTTTCTCCTCTTTTCCATAGCTCAGAATTGTGTTCTTATAGCCTTCAAAATGCAACTAAAGGTTCGATTCAGAACATTTCTAGTATATGGAAGGTCAAGGATCAGAGATCTCCTGTCGTGACATGGAAACCTGACTTCATTTTTGTATTTTTTGGCACAAATCCCAATGTACACAGGCTGTAGTGGAGCAACCTACATATATGCATGTTGTATAGTATATAGGGAGCGTATATGTGGAAAAATATGTATTTTTAGCTCTGGATTCATAAAAAAGGGATGATAAGTTTGCATAGGGAAATGGAAAAAGGCCCTCTGTGCAAGCTAGCAATGGTGAGGAAAATCTTGCTATAACAATGTGTGAGATCAGAGGAGTATCTGTGATGGCTGAAATACATTATAAATAGCCCAGACGTGGAGTGATGTAAACCCAACTAGAAAGACTAGTTGCTCATTACATTCTGTGTTGACTTTACATGCATGGTTGCCAATAGAATACAATGCAGATCCATGTGGAAAATATACCAAATATGTGTTTGTGGCCATGAATAGGAAAATACAAATGCAGTTATATGCTAAAGTTGTCATAATCATTAACAAGGCCCAGTAGAACCAATCTCAAAATCAATCTGAAGATATTTGCATACGATGGAGTATAATATGATGTCCCATGATTACTGCAGTCAAATAGGTGTTGGTTCAATGAAAAGGAAGCAATCGCTAAGGAAAGCGATGACCACCTAGTGGTGTCTTCAAGTCTTCTACACATCTTCCAAAGGTGCTAGTCTACATTATGTGAATAAAGGAGTTGAGGTCGAACATAATGAGACATAGTTTGATTATCGGTCATTGAGGTATATCGTTAACAAATGTGAGACAACCTACCAATAATGAAAGTAGGTATCAAGGCACCGAGTACATTCCTACAAGTGTGAATAAAGAAGTCGATGTTGAACACCTAAGGAATCCATTGATCATGAGACATTGATGTATTCCCATCTGTCAATGGTGAGAGAACCTGCCACTAATGACTGCAAGTCTCAATGTACTCATAAAACTCTAGGTCCCATATCTAGAATAAATGAGTTGAACTTGATGGAAAGAGACCCACTGAAAGGAGAGAATTAAGGCATCTCTCATCAGTCATCATGAGGAACAAATAAGGATCTTCATAATTTGGTGGAGATCGGATGAAGAACATGTTCACAAACCAATGACCTTGTGCATCTTTCGAGTGTGCCAAATGCAAGCGGTACATGAAAAAGACCCTCTGAATAGAAGCCAATGATGAAAAATGTTGACAAAGGCGAGGAAACCAAAAACAAGGCTAATGGCATCCAAGACACTGCACGAATCCCAAAGTGTGAATAGATGTCTTGCCATCGAACACAAGGGAAACCACCCAGTCAACGACCAATGATGAAATGTCGATTGTTGGGTTCAAGGTGACCTACCAATGATGAAAGTATGACCAGGGTGCATGATAAAAACATAGTATCATGTGATTCTGAGACAAATTGAGGGTATGGCCAACATGCAAAGTCAAGATTTCTGAGGAATGGCCGACACAGGTTGATAGAATTCCTTTGAACAAGAGCATGAGACATATGGTGGACTCCAACAACATAGACTCAATGATGTGACTATTAGATGCAAGAGGCATCAATAATGTTCTCTATAGGGACTGGAAGAGTAACCAATCGGTAGAGAAAACTTTGTAATGAGATCAACTTCCTAAGGCCATGCTAAACCCAAAATTATGATGACACAAGGACTCAATAATTTTGTGCTCTGTTCAAAGGAGACACGACTGCTGCAAATTATAATATAGTACTCCCTTCCCGCTCGTCTTTTTTTGTTTTTTCATAACAAATGAATATTATGATACAGAGGAGGAAACTAGTGTCGCAAGTAAGAAAAACTAGTTCCAGCAGTGGAACATACCTATGCTCAATGCAAGAAAATTCATGCGGGAGATGGACACTTGGGGTGATGTTCCCTCCAGGGTATAGGGTGTCAAATTGTGAAGGATATAAAAAACGCTATGCTTGGTTGAGGATGAAAAAAATGCTTAGGAAATGGTTTATAATGAAAAGCAAGAATCGACTAAAGGCTCAATACTACAAGCAAGGGCATGAGATGCAATCAAAAATTAACACCAAAAAAGTCCCTTTTTATGTCTTTTAGTATACTTGGTGTGAAAAAGGGATAAAATTGTGCCAAATAGATGTCTTTTCAAATCCAATTTACGAGTGTGAAAAGACAAGTTCACTCGACAGTCTTTTCCATTTTTGGTAACGAGTTAGAAAAGAGCTTAACTAAGACTCATGACCTTTCAAATCCAATTTAATGAGTGTGAAAGGGATGAATCACTCGGCAATATTTTCACTTTTTCAAAAGGAGTATGAAAAGATCTTAACTAAGACTCACGACCTTTCAAGTCCAATTTAATGAGTGTGAAAGGGACAAATCACTCTAAAATATTTTTGCTTTTTGAATGAGTTGGAAAAGAGCTTAACTTGGACTCGTTAGGGAGATTCTATGCGGCAAATCATGGGGGAGGCCAAGGCTCCAATGCGGACCTTATGTGGAATGTCAGTATCTTATGAATAAATGAAACAAGCTTGGGAAGTCTCGAAGCTCTCCAAGTCGAGGAGGGAAAAGTGATAATGGAGGTTATCGTCTCCGTGTTATATCGGATAATGTATCTTCCTAGAAAAGGCATAGGCGGAGGCATTGGATACCCCACAAGACCATCCCAATCAAAGGGAACCTCGTAAATACTTGGAGGGAGAGAACTAAGGAAGAGTAAAACTCTCTCTTGTTCATAAGGTGAAGTAATGGAAATGCTAAGAACATGGCATAGAAGGTATAGAACCAGAACTAGAAGAGCGGGATCGACCAAAAATTACATTGGCACAACTGCTTCCTTAAACTTGTCACTCTCCGAGAGAAGAGTGGGGTCGATCGAATATTGCATCAATACAAACACTTCCTCAACCATTGGTTGAGAAGGATGCAAGACAACAAGGTCAAGAGGTGTATCACCATTGAAAATAGGAGAGGTGTTGGTCGAAGATTGCATCAACACGACCACAGGTTGAATGGGATGTGAGACAACAAGGTCAAAGGACGCATCAACCCCTAAATGGAAAAGGGTGTCAACTGAAGATTTCATTGACATGATTGTTGTATCAACCAAAGAAGGAACAGAGTGTTGTGAAACCATAGATGCCTTAGAACCCGAAGGGCCCTTAGGTGAGCCCCATGTTTCTGGTATCCCAATAGTCACATGACACAAATGAGTAAGGTGACATCCTTCACAAATCCTGCAAAGGAATCAAGGCTTACATGTGATATGTCTAGGCTTCTCAATCATATGAATTCCCCCAGCATGACTTGCAGTGGCTGGTGATATGCTCCCAGCATGACTTGCAGAGGCTAGTAGCAAATATCTAACATGACTAGCAGAGGTTGGTGATGGATCCCCAACATGATTGGCAGAGGTAGGTGATGGATGTGAAGTTTGACTAGTAGTGACCAGACATGTGCCCCCAGCATGAATTGTAGCAGTTGGTTGCAGGTTTTCAATATGACTCGCAGAGGTTGTCGACGAATCTCCAACATGACTAGCAAAGGTTGGTGATATAATGCCAGTATGACATGTAGTGACTGGACTTGTGCCCCCAACATGACTTGCAGCGGCTAGTTGCAGGTATTCAACATGACCCGCAGAGGTTGCCGACCAATATCCAACATGGCTAGCAGAGGTTGGTGACATAACACTAGTATGCCACGCAGTGACTGGACTTGTGGCGGTGGTGAATTGCGACATTTGAGACCAAGGTCCAAGGAAAGATTGGTTGTGAAAATATATGATTATTATCCATGGGAATATTTGTAATGTTATTAATTAGACAAGAAAGGATTATTTCTATTAATAAATGATCAACATAAGTGAAAACATTATAGACTTTTGTGTCAGCATGGTTCGAAACCAAGAAACCAAGTTCCTTCCAACTGGGCCTCCACCACTTCAATCCTCCACCAAAGGAAAGATCATAGGAAAGAGACAATGAGGTTCTCTCAACAATAGGGAAAGAGCTTGGGGGTTGAACACTATGTTCATACCTGAGGGACAAAGGGATGCAAACTCAATATGAAGTAATTTCTCTAGAGTAACTTTGCTCTCAAAGTTGAATGCTTTCTCCTCTTTTCCATAGCTTGGAATTGTGTTCTTATATCCATCAAAATGAAACTAAAGGGTTGAGTCAGAATGTTTCCAGTATATGGAAGGACAAGGATAAGATATCTCCTATCATGACATGGAAACCTGACTTCATTTTTGTATTTTTTGGCACAAATCCCGATGTACGTGTGATGTAGTGGAGCAGCCTATGTATACACATGTTGTATAGTAAATAGGGCACATATATGTGGAAAAATATGTATTTTTATCTCTGGATTCATCAAAAAGGGATGACAAGTCTGGATAGGGAAATGGAAAAAGTCCCTCCGTGCAAGATATCAATGGTGAGGAAAATCTTGATATAACAACCCTAAAACAATATATCTGTTAAAACAAAATATATGTGTGTGTGTTTTCATGTTATTCTATTTTTGCAGAGTGCTTTATTTTTATTTTTCTTTTGTGTGGAATTATTGTGCAATAAAGTTGTTTTCTGTAAAGTATTGTTTGACCTTAATCGATACGATGTAGAGAACTCTATTCCTGACTCATGCTTACATGCAACACAAGAAACATTGGGGAAAACTGTGTTTTTCTTAAATGAGTTATGTATCTCATCGTTGTGAATAAACAACCTTGGAAAATGATGAAGTGTCATCCTAGTGGTCCAGTAAAACCTAAATGGAAATATGGTAAGCTGTAAAGGACCACATGTACCTCAAGATAGAGCTAGAAAAAATTTCACATTAACCATATCATCTTGCAGATAACAGACGTCCTCCTCTCCTACTCGCTCAGGGAATCTCTGACAAAAAATAAATCAATTATATCAAATGAGAATGAAGTGGGAGAGGGTATGCAAATAACTCCGTCAGGGCTATAGACAGTTGTTGTCAGTGGAGCAAGGTCTTTGACGTCGAGCTGACTCTGTTGGGGTTATGGAAGCTCGCTGGCAGCGGAGCAACACTGCAACAAGTGAATGATGATACTAAAAGGCTTGGTGCTAGTGAATTATTTACTCAGTTCTTTTCAAAAGGGTGCATGGGTCATGGTCAAGAGCAACGAAGGTGTAATAAAGGATAAAACTCCATAGGCGGGCCCAGATTCATGAACCGGGGGAATTTTAAACACAAGGATAGAAGAGACTTTGATAAAACAAAACCAGTTAGGATTTTAACCAACTTCTACATTAGATAATCTCGGGGAAGGAACAGACATTATGCTTTCTCCCAGTAAATTTCCATTTGTTGAGCGCTCAATACACCCTAAAATCCTTATGAAATTTTATCACTTTTTGGGTACCGCTTGTTTTATTTTACTTTCTAAATTGATTTCACATGGGGAGGATGGTTTATTTTTATTTTTTTTCATGACTCTTATCAATCAATTCAGAGTGTTTGAACTTGTTACATGAAACCTTGTCTCTAAAATAAATTGACATCCTAACTAAGAATCTACAGCTAACATTACACCTAACGCGCTTGTGCTCGACTTCGACAAAATTCAAGCAGGTAAAGTGGCCACACAATTACAATAGGTATCGATCACCAATGCATCATCCGTTTCAGTAGAAGTCGGAGTTAGTTTGCATAAGTTATTTGCCATGAAAATTCAGTTGGCTGTCGATCCCCATCGACGTCAACAAAGTGCAGGAGGAATAGACATTGGAAAAAGGCATAAAGAAATCACCGATAGACGATGACCGATGCACTTTATCTGGGCTAGGAAAATCTAGAAGGGTTAAAACAATCAATTTTGTCTACGATAAACATATCATCGATCCTCGATACACTTTTAGCCTTGAGACATTTTCGAGAGAGCCGATCCAGAAGCACTTGGGTAGACTTATCATCGATCGTCAATCCTTGATATTTTTCGGCATCGACAAGATAGGATCAGGTTTTAGAACATATATCTTAGATAAATTCATGATTCTGATTAACACGAGTAAATAAAGACTTCGGCCTGGAGTGCCACATGTATTTTATCGCGTAAGGGTGTCACACAACCTGGTTTTATCCCGATTCATATGAAGGTTCCATGTGTCCTAGTCATGACTCCTAGTCAACTTTTTCACATCATATCTGTACGGCAAGATCATTTGGCGTTAAATATTTTACAAGGAAATATCAACGAAAAAGCATTCAAGGTGGAACCCCAACCCCCAACTCACCAGCTTCACTAGTGAAATGATGGGATGTTTTCAGCATAAGATACGATCAGATTCTGGCATTCAATAGAACAATTAAGGCTTCATCTTGTATTTGTTGCTACCTTGTGTGTTTATTGAACAAAAAAAATTTGAAATCATTGATAAGCCACATTACAACCCACACTCGTGTCTTCAACCCATGATTGTGTTTATTTTTAAATGTCTTTGAAGATATGGCAACATATTTAATAGAACTACACTCATAACCCGAATTGAATGGCTGATGTGACAGGGTAAGTTCATCCTTTTTAAAATATCTTGAATGGATTTGAAAATTTTCATTATGTTCACAAGTTTGAATTCCATAGCATCTGAAGAAGAAAATAAAGTGTCTTGAGACTGTGTTGATCCTCAGATTATCAAAACCAGGTTAAACAAGATATAGAGGTATGTGTTCAAGTTTTTCAATTCGGGGGTCATGATTTATATATGCATCTGATTTCTTACACGACATCTAACTATGTTCTAGTTGTAGGTAAAATGTCATCGAGAAACCCAACGACCAGACGGCCACCAAGAGAACCCAAGCTAAAGGAAGCTAAAATGGGTGAAGGTTCTTCTCTTGGTACTGTGAGGCAGTTCGAGTACACTCCAAGGGAATATCCAATCATAAAAAACTGAACAAAGAAATACTTTGTCCAACCTCCAGTCTTCGGTGATACAGAAGAAAGCATCGGATCCAAAGTAATACTCCCACAATTGGGGGATGTTTTCAACAGAATTAGATGGGATGAGTACCCGGAGTATATCCCACACAATGACCCGGATTTAAGGGCGCTCGATGACCAGTTGTTCCCAAACATCCGAAGGTCATATTTTCACATGGTATCCAGCAGAACCCTGGTTTTCCCTTTCATAGAAGTTTTGAAGTGGCTAATTGACCACACAGACACACAAAAGTGCTTTATCAACAATGATAATGGAAGGTGTGTCGGAGTTTTCCTCTTGATATAAGTCCAAAAGTGTTACAAAATCAGAGACCCAGAGGAGTAGCTAAACACAGAATTCATGGTGAAGTTCTATGAATTCCATGACACCAGTCGGTTGATGGCCTAATGATGGAAGGAGGAAAAGAAGTTTACCAATCGGAGAAATGGCTGGTATGGGACAATTAACTTGAGGGAGCCATACATCTATTTGGTGGCTCTTATCTGCTGACTATATGGAGAGAAGGATTGCTCCAACTTTTCGGAAGCAAGGATTCCCTTGGCATACAAAGTGGTGATCTCCGGAAGAAGCTTCAACTAGGGAGCGATAATTTCCAAACAATTGAGTATCTGTGTACACCAGGCTCAAACGCCGAAAGAAGGGGAAGCACCCTCTTTCCACATGGCCTCATACTTGATCGATGTTATCTGCGCAAGAAATGTCTTTGTTGGAATGAATTTAAGCTAGCATGTTGCGGAGCTTCCTGTTCAAGTTTATTTCAGCATACTCTGGGAGAAAAGGTACAAAAAATCCTATGCACTCATCTACAATAAATTCATCACTCGTATTCATTTTATTATATTTAAAAATCAATTCCCAAGATTATCTGCAACAACCATGAAAATGGTAGCGAAGGTAGGCCACTGGTATTTGGATGAATGCTCAACCTATATTAGGGTGTTTGGGGCCACCAGAGCACTTCTTCTACTCCCCGCTCACATCCCAGACATGCTCATTGTAGGATAAATTTTCTATCATACCATCATGCAGGGCTATAACGACACACTAGTCAAGGACAAGAAACAGGCTTTCATACCCTACGATTTCCATGTGGGGTTTTATCTGGTAAAGGACACTGCTCAAGACAAACAAGAAGGGTTGAGCCAACTTGAATTCAGGTTCTCGATAGAACGATTCTGCAAGCATGACCCTAAAGGCCTGGTCGTCCAACATGCTTCATAGGTATCATCTTGTTGGCCATACATGTATGATAAATTTGAAGATGAAATTTTCATAGAGAGTGCTCAAGACTGGGAAGAGGTAGTACAGAGGATGGCCAACCCAAATATGACCAAGTTCAAGGCCATGAGCATGGACGAACAAGTGGATACAATATATTAATCGACTCAAGAGGCCCTCAAAGTTCAGGAAGAGATCAGAGTGGCAAAGACTACATAGGCACAAAGAAGAGGGTTTCTCTTGCTAGAAGGGGCACAAATAATGATTGACTAGTTACAGAATGATCCTAACCTTGTAGAGATGTCAAGGATCCTTGTTGATGACCCAATCACAAGCAGAGGAGAGACAAGTGTCTTAGAGCCAATACAACTCGAAGAAGTCACCGGGACTAAAAACCTTGAAGTTCGATCACCTTAGATCAGATCACTAGGGGGGATTTCAACCCAGCCTAAGATATCGAAGACACCGACTAGGAAAATTTTTCCTAACCCCTTGTTCGACTTAATAACCATCTATGATGATGACGAGAGTTTGGAGGTTTCCCTGGTGACTCCAGTGTAGATAATAGATGAAAGGGAACCTAAGAGAGCATCTACCCCAAGTCCTAATGCTCCAATTCAACGCCTTTTGTAGAGAGACCATGAGGTTGAAAGTGCCTTAGACAATGAGCTACTCGACTTTCTGGGAACTCCAATGGATAGATCGAGGGATGATCTAGGATCGAGAGGTCAGAAACAGGAAGTTCCATAGCAACAAATTGGCACATCGACAACTGATCACCAAGTAAGTGCTAGACCTACCCCTGGTGCTTGAGTTTTGGCTGATACCTCACCATTCGATGAGAAAAAAATGGAGGCCAATCCATCAGGACATATGGAATAAGTAAAGGAACACATCCTAGAATAGGTACAAACTGTGGGGAGCCTAGGAGATACTCTAACCTGGGGAGAATACAAAATCCATGAACCTGTTGATGAGGTTGCTGATATACAAGAGATCACCTATGATCGGAAGAGAAAATCCATCATGAAGAGAACCATTAAGAAGAGGAGGCTTATGTTGGATAGTTTGATTCTCATCATCATAGAGAAGAAACTGCTCAACACAGAACGTGCCAATATGTTTGAGCTTATCGATGTAGGGATGGCTATCACATATGCCACATTGGATACAGCAAGAAGGGATGAAAAGGAGTTGGTCGTTGCACGTAAGGAGTTGGAGCATCTATGTCATTTGGTAAAATACTATCTGGACTCCACACAGGACATGGGGTTTTTGAGAAGTGAGTTTCAATATGCCTATGACAAATTCATAAATGAATGACACCTTTTCATTGTAGGTATAACTGATTTCCAAGAAGACACCCTTATGGAACTAGTGACCTGCAAGGACGTGGAAAGGTGGTATGAAAAGGCTCATCAAGTGGTGGAAAGGATAGATTACATCAGCACAGTTCAAAAGGGTTGAGACTCCAAAAAGCATGGCATTCAGGTGATGAGGGACAATAGTATAGATTGGATCAAGAAAGTGGCCAAATACTGGGTAAAAATATCCTAGAAACCTCAGCAGGAGATTTAGGAGAAATGGGCCAATTGCAAAAAACGTTGGGAAACGATTAATCGGGAGATGAAATACATCGGCCTCCCAGAATTTGGCTCACCCAATGACTTTGTCGAACTGCATGACATAGCCAAGAAACATGTAGAGAAAGACTCAGTATGGACAACAAAGATAGAAAAGGTGGTGAGCATGGTGCCAGGTCAAGTACAGTAGTTCATGGAGCGTTTGATTAAGGCTCAAGCAATTTTGCAGCAGTTAAGTGTCAAAATAATCAAGTACCGAGCATGGGCAGTAGAAGTGAAGAAAATCCTTCTAGCCCCAATGGAACAACACAGTTTCCCATATTCCAACACATGCGAGGAACTCTTCGTCGAATGTTCAGAGTATGAGAAGAGTCATCCACTTCAGTAAAACTATTTTATCATTCTTAGAATATAGAGAGATGAAAGTGCCATGTGGTGATATTTTGTTTTACTTAGCTTGCACTCGTAGTATCTATTTTTAGTTAATGATTCATTCTAAACAAGAGGATTGACCTTTTAGAAAAGGTCGATGGTTTTGGCAAAGACCCTCATTTTTGGAATTGTAAAGAACTATTTCCGAACTAACTTAATTGAGAAGTCTTGTTTAGGACCGGAGACAAACGTTTGTTTTCATCAAAGGCATTGTGTGATTGGATTTGAGGAGGAATTACTTCTGACTTTATTTCGTGAATGGACGTTGTAATGAATAAGACTTTCTAAATCTATTGATAAGTTAGTTGTTTCAATACTTTTTTGTAGTTCTTGTATCTAATGATGCAACCAAATCGTTGTGTTAATGTGTGATTAATGCTAGATCTAAGGAAACTATTTTTCTTGCTATCATTTTATTGCATTTATGTTTTATTTCGATAATTGTATCTCAGTCAATAATTGAAATACCAACAAGTTAATGTATTAGTACTAGGCTTGGCACATATTCAAGCATCTTTGTCTGCATGCTTCAGCACAAGGGTTATCCCAAGCTCATCCTTCTTCAGTAGTTAATATCCCCCCTTTTACTAGTCGGTTTATACCAACACACCTCTTTTCATTAGACCCATCTAATAAAATAAAATACAAAAAAGAATGTTTAAACTAAAAGAGGAACTTTTACAAGAAGATATCTTGTAAATCACTATGTAAAGCCCATCCATAAATTGGCCGAATCGGAAGATCTGGAGAACCATTCCACCATCAAATGTTGTAGAATCTAATTAGGCCTCCATGGCAGGTTTGGTTCCTTTTGTTGAGTTAAATGGATTTATTACTCCTCAACAAGGTGTTGGGAAGCTAAGGAAGGATCCCTAAATGTTCTCTAGGTCTTCTGTTAAAATCCCATAGATGATGGGTCATTGGAACAAGCAGAGGGGAATCCATATATTTCCAAGTAGTTAAAGATATGATGTTGATAGTAGTGCCTTCATCAACAATAGCTCTATGTATTTTAATCTTATCACAAGCCTTCATGATAATTTGGAAAGGAACGTAAGAAGGAAGGAGTGGCTCCCTAAGATTATTCCAATCAAAGGAAATCACCTCAATATTTGGAGGGGGTTTTGTTGATACGGGTGAAATCCCCCCTTGTTGGGAGGAATCTAAAGTGACAAGAAAGACCTTAGTGGTATCCACTTCACTCTCCAAGGGAAGAGTGGGAATGATTGAGGGTTTTATTGGATCGATCATTTTAATAAATTCACTCTCCAAGGGGAGAGCGAGATCAACCGAGGATGAAATCGGAAAAACCACTTCATCAACCAATGGTTCGCTGGGAGAAGGTTAATGGGAAGCAACTGGAGGTTGTTTCTGGGAAACAACAACGTCTTCCAACAATTTTGAATCTTCATCCATACGAGGGAAAATGTAAGTGTGGTGCATTCCTTTGCATAACCAACAAGGAATCTTGACTTGACCCTTTTTTCCCCCAACCTGATGATTATTGGTTGATGGGTTGTCACCAACATGACTTGTAGTGTTTGGCAACATGGGTTTTTGAGAACCCTGAGACAAAAATTCCACTACCTTGGGAATACCTGGACAATTCTTAAGAAGTTGATCACCCTTAAAAATCCTGCAAGGGAATTTAGTCTTGTGATGTGTGTTGGTAGACTTTTCACTATCATCATCACTCCCAACATGATTATCAGTGGTTGTTTGATTTCCCCTTTGCTTATTTTTCTTTTTCTTCTTCTTCCTTTTCTTCTTCTTCTAAACCTCTTGGTTACTAGCATTAAGACTTTCACCATGTGAAGAAGAAGAAAGGGTAGAAGACGCAACAAGAGAAGAAGGAAAAGGGTCAACATGAAGTTGATGTTCCTGGGATGGAGGGCATGCATTTGAAACACCAGGAGAATTTGTGATAACCTAAATGGAAAACAACCATAATGGTAATCCTATAGTGAATCCAGGAAGACTCAATGTAGCAATGTAAGGAGGACTAAATTTTCCAAAAGAAGGAAAAACATAAGGCTCCCCATGAAAAGGGGTTCCTTGGTTGGTAGTCTTAGAAAATGTTTCCATAGACACAGATTGAAACTAAGGTCACTAAATGAAAGAGAACACACTACCAAAGTCCCTATAATATAATATAAATGAAACAAGTCCCTTGTAATAGGGAAAAAATGAAGTAAGGATCTTCTAAAGATGGGAGATGAGGTCGTCAACAAAGATATGAGAAATAGTTACCTAGACCGCCATGTAACAACCCTTCTCGGTGCAATAAAAAAATGATTCATGGGGTCACCCGCCAAGGGTGCTAAAAGTGTGATACAACATCTATCCCAGATACCATGGGAAACACCCCATAGTCACCTCTGTAGATACCTAGTTAGGTTACTAGGGTTACAAACTTGCACTCGACCTTAGGGGGTACAATCGACAGTCGGGACCGAATGTATGGGAAGGATAACCAAGTCAAAAGCTCTTCAAGAGGACTGAAGAAAAGTAGTTCAGTGATACTCTTGAGGACCTTGAACGAATTCTAGATTCACAAAACACTAAGACCAAATGAACCAGTAACACTAAAGAAAAACCCCCAATATACGTTATTTACACTATGATTTGTTAAGATTTGGAGGGGTAATATCCACTTCTCTTTTGCATGTGAAATCATGTTTATCCCCTTTGTTAGAGTGGGTTCCTAGCTATGCCTATAGGATAGTTGTATTTTGTCACTCTTTAGTGTTCTACAGTCTTGTTTCAACTGCCTTGGAGGATTTACTCTCCAACTACAACTAAGGCTCTAAAATCCAAGACTTGTTGGTTTTCTATAAAAGAAAGAAGTCTAATTCATTTTAGACTGTGCACGTGTTCCTTTTATGGTTGTTTGTACTCAAAAGGGTAAATGGAAGTGAAACTATATGGTGTTATCACTCTAAATCCAAAGAAGACTTCAAAAGAAAAAAATGAATGGAATGCAATCTTTAGTTTCGATGACACCTATATACAGAAAGGAGAAAGTGGTTTCAAGCAAAGAAACAAGTGTAACATTCAATGAAAGAAACATGAACTACTCTTTTAATGAAAAATGTGTTTTTTATATAATGCAAAGAAAGGTTTTCAAAATGCAAGCTCAAAAATTCTCCAACCACTAACTAGAATGCAAGAATTATTGTTTTTTTTTAAATGCAATGAAATGATTTCAACTACAATTTTTGTTTCTTCCTTACTTTCAATGAAATATTTACATGTCGAGGAAAAGGATTACAAAGCAATAAATCCAAAAAAAACATGCACTCAAGCAAGAACTCGAAAAATGCAAATGCAGAAATGCCTCCTACACAAGTTCAAACAAGAACCCAAATATGTAAAATGAGAAGGGAAATCACTTTTTTGAAAACCTCAAAAACAAAGATGAATAATCAATGCAAAGTTTCAGCAAGGCGAAAGAGTTCAGGACTAACAAACAAGAAAATCAACAAAAAAGTGGCCAAAGAGTCCAGGAATACCCTCAAGGGATCAAACGTTTTCCCAAGAGAACATAGCAAGAAAGTCAATAACAATGTTTGACGCAACCTATACAATCTCCAAATCAATGAAAAACACTCCAAAATAAACAAGTGAAACACTTGGAAATTATTGGAATGAAAATGAAAAAAGTTTGAAAACTTGCAAATAACAAAGATCAAACTGTTGACAATAAAGATTGTGCCAAAAGGCTAGGTTAACCATGGCAACTATGAACTTTTCACAATTTGATAAGAGATAATAATTAAAAATAGGCCAAAAAAAGTGATAAAAAAAAAAAATTCAATCAATCAAAGTCAAAAGAAAACACAAAAGACTATGATGCAAAGATCTGAGTCAAAAAATATGAGGAAATAGAGGCAAAAAGGATTAAAACTTACCTAGGAAGGAGATCGATGCTCATGTAATAGAGCAGATGGGGAATTGAAAAGAGATCAAGTACACA
>JASDQU010439889.1:0-22265 GCA_032191745.1 Picea mariana | reverse complement strand
GGAAATCACTTTTTTGAAAACCTCAAAAACAAAGATGAATAATCAATGCAAAGTTTCAGCAAGGCGAAAGAGTTCAGGACTAACAAACAAGAAAATCAACAAAAAAGTGGCCAAAGAGTCCAGGAATACCCTCAAGGGATCAAACGTTTTCCCAAGAGAACATAGCAAGAAAGTCAATAACAATGTTTGACGCAACCTATACAATCTCCAAATCAATGAAAAACACTCCAAAATAAACAAGTGAAACACTTGGAAATTATTGGAATGAAAATGAAAAAAGTTTGAAAACTTGCAAATAACAAAGATCAAACTGTTGACAATAAAGATTGTGCCAAAAGGCTAGGTTAACCATGGCAACTATGAACTTTTCACAATTTGATAAGAGATAATAATTAAAAATAGGCCAAAAAAAGTGATAAAAAAAAAAAATTCAATCAATCAAAGTCAAAAGAAAACACAAAAGACTATGATGCAAAGATCTGAGTCAAAAAATATGAGGAAATAGAGGCAAAAAGGATTAAAACTTACCTAGGAAGGAGATCGATGCTCATGTAATAGAGCAGATGGGGAATTGAAAAGAGATCAAGTACACAAGACTATAGGTGTGATGTTATGAACTACTTCCTTAAAAGATCAAAGGTTTGATATTCCTCCTTTTCACCTTAGAAGGCCATCATTATATATTAGTTGGAGGATTAACCACCATGGAGAAGATCACTCACTAGATCCACTAAATTGGGATCTACAACATTTTAAGGGGAAAAATATCTCTCAAGGGTTTTAGAGAGGAAATATCTCTCAATATCCATCAACTTAGGATATTGGTTTGATAAAATGTCTCAGCCATCCACGAGACTCTCAATGTCTCCTTGATATTAGGAAACTACATGTGAGGTGGATTCTCACACTAAATTAATTTCCTTTTTTCAATAAAAATGAATAATACATGTGCACATAGTATTTTGACCCTCCTATGATAAATTTCTCCCCCAACATGTCTAGGGATTATAACAAACACTGCCTCACTTAAGTGTGAAAAATAGGTGTGTAACAATAGATCATTTGATTTTACTTATTGCACTCTGAAGCATGTGTTGACAACATTAGTTGCCAACGAAGGCTAGAATATTGTTGGCACAGGGGCAGACCCAGGGTTCAACTCAAACAACACACCAACAAACCCTAACTACTGGCCCTTTTGGAAAAACTTGCGAATAAGATGAAGTCTCACCCGAAGTATCAATAGGGGGGTTGCAGGACACAGGTGTCTACAACCAGAGGAAATGCAAAGTGATTCGAGAACAACAACACAGTGTAACCTAGAGATTATTTAACAATATTATACTTAGCTTTGCTAAGTTATATTTTACCTTCTATATTTAATAAGGAACAACAATGCAATCACAGTAGAAAAGATAGAGAACAACACAACATCAACCACAAAGAGCAACAAGATTTACATGGTTCACCCTCTCCTTAGGGATATGTCCACAAAACTGTGTTTCTTGATATATTAGATGAAAACATACAACTCTATCTATGAACTTAACTATAGATATCTCTCTTTGTCTCTTTCTCTTTCTCTCCCCTCCCTGTGCACCCAGCTGCAGGATTGATCTTCGTACCCAATTGAAGATCCAGAATACAGATGCAAAACACTTCTCTCACTTGACAATTACAACCAATGACCAACAATCACCAATTATAACCAACAATGAACAACCCTCTCAAGTATTATATACCTTTATTTATACATTACATGACTCTTGGACAACCTTAGACCTAATTTTAGGTGTCAAAACCCTAGATCCCAAAACCCTAGGTCCACATCACCTGCATTTTAAGGGATTCACCAACCTGTTCTTCCTTATTTTCTGCAAGGTGCTCCAAAGAACCCATTATTATCTTCTTCCACTTATTGAGTTGTATGTGATCTATGTTCTTTGATTCTTTGTCTTCCTTGATATTCTCCTTCAACGACTTATTTTTCCTTACTTCATTCCTTATTTTCTTCTTCTTTACCCACTTCGACCCTTCCTCGGTTTATGTGCCTTCCATCCACTTCGTACTTTGTCTTTCTTCTTCCTTAATAGTCTCTTTCTTCCTTAATACCTAACAAAGGGCCAACAGGCCCCTAACACTCACATGTGACTCATCTCGGGTCACTAAAAGATTGAGCTTCCCATATTACTTCGACTGCAGACTACATAGAGCAGCCTATGCTTTTTGAGTTGTCCCTCCCTATCATGTGCATAATGTCTTTTATGTGTCTGGTTCCCAATTTCAACTTCACTTGGTACCTAGAACCTTCTTTCTATGATTTTACTGAGAGCTATGAGGCAGATGGTTGTTACAATACAACTTCAATTGGCTCCCATTTACTAAACCATCCTTCCATTCTTCATTAAGTTTCTTCAACTGTGTAGCTCCTCCTTATGTAACATAGGCAACTTCTAATGGCCAAAGCCAATGTGTCCTGAACTTTCCTGGATGCTTCATGAACTTGTTGTCATAAAAAGGTACCAAATATCCTTTCTTAAATGATTTTTTCTTGATATGTTTGTCATGGTAATCCTTTTCTCATTCTTTTTGCACCTGCTGATGAAATCCTGCAATAAACCTGTCTTCTTCTAATTCTATCAACTACGCAAGCCTGTCTTGAATAGCACTACAATTCTTAAGCTAGGAACCAAATATTCCATAGGTACTACTTCTTCCTGGCCATACACTAACTTAAAGGGAGTCTACGTTGTTAAATTTTTCCAAGTAGTTCAATAAGCCCGTAATATTGCTGGAATTCTTAAATCCCAATCATCTATGTTAACACTGCAAATCTTGGTCAATGATGTCTCCATGATCTTATTGAAAGCTTCAATTATACCATTCGCCTGTGGATGGTATGGTGTGCTCTTATGATGGTGAACTACGAACTCCTGAGTCAAGGCTTCAATAGTTTTGTTGATTACATGTGTGCCTTGATCACTCATAAGGATCTTCAGGCATCCAAATCTGGTTATGATATCATCAAATATGAATCACACAGTTGTAGCTTCACTACAGTCTTTAACTTCCCTTGCTTCTTCCCAATTGTTCAAATACTATATAGTAGTGATGATGTATTGAGCTCGTGTGCCCCTTCCTAGTGGGTTGATAGGTCCCACAAAGTCAATAGCCCATTTCTCAAATGATTGTAAAGTTAGTTGAGGTTCTAAAGGAATTTCATCCCTTCTAGATGACTTCCCTATCCTTTGGCATACATTGTAGGCTCTGTAGTATTCCTTATCATCCTTATGTAAAGTCGGCCACTAGAGGCTAGCTCTGAGAACCTTCTGCACTATTTCTTTCCCTGCAATATTTTCCTCTTGTGATGCCTTCATGTTCTTTTGCTAGAATTAATGGTCTTTCTGCCTCCATAACGCATCTCCTCAAGATCTCATCTGGTCCCATCTTATATAACTTTCCAGCTATAAGTTGAAAATCTACAGCACAGACTACCAATTGTTTCTTCTGAATGATTGTACATTCACAAGGTGCCATTCCCATGGACAAGAACTGGACTATCTCGGTGAAGTGATCATCGAATTTCGTGATGGCCAACAATTGTGCATCTAGTAGTGTATCATCCAAACTGGTAGGTTCCTGTCCATGTTCTAACTTGGATAAGTGGTCAGGTCCCTTATTCATTCTCCCTGGCTTGACCACAATCTCAAAATCATATTCTTGGAATAATAATAACCATCTGCATATTCTTCCCCCCAACACTGGCTTGTTGACTAAGTACTTCAATGAAAAATGGTCAGTAAAAATCTTAAAATGTCCTCCCAACAAGTAGTGTCTAAACTTCTACAGCACGTATACCATAGCTAAGCCTTCTCTTAGTGGTATTATAATTTATTTCATATGTAGAAATCTTCTTGCTAGAAAAGGATATAGGGTGGTCAATCTCTCCTGCACCTGGTTGTGCTAAAATTGATCCTAATGCAATGGATGAAGCATCGACATGAACATGGAATTCCTTACTCTAGTCTAGGAAAACCAAAATAGGYGTAGTGACCATTTTCTACTTTAGTGTGTCGAAGCTCTGTTGGCATTCCTCTRTCCATTGAAACTTACTATATTTCTTTAATAGCTTCTCCATAGGTGTTGTTATCTGTGCGTATCCCTTAATGAACTTTTTGCAGTATCCAGTGTGTCCCCATGCAGAGCACAACTCTCTAACTGAAGTAGGAGGAGGTAGATCAACAATGATAACGATCTTGGAAGGATATACCAACAACCCCTACTTACACACAATATGTCCTAACAACACTCCAAAAGGTGAAAATAAAATACACTTCTTCAGGTTTAGGGAAATCTAACATTGCCTGCACTTATCTAACATTAATCTCAAACATTCAATATGATTTTTTAGTAGGCTAAAAATGGTCCAATCATCAAAGTATGATTCCAAAAAATTGTGTAAAAATTCATTAAATTCTTCGACCACCACTGTTAAGCCCTAATATTGGATCATTACCCAATAATTGGGGCATATTACATTATTAATGTTATTTTATTTATGTCGGATTTATTCCATTAGTTGTAATTATACCTGCTAGTCTCCTATATATACCAAGGAGACATTTTCATTTGGAATCATCTTGTACTTAAACATTTATGTGGGGTAAAAGGAGGTTGCCCCCTTGAAGAGGATTATTATCTAAAATTATCTCTTTTTCAATGCATTGAGTACTTATTCTGAGGTTTTTCTATGTTATATTGATATTTGGTTCTTAACATATGGTATCAAAGCTCAAGGTCTTGGGGTTTCGCTGCTACATCTGAGACACCGTGGAATTTTCACTTTAAATTTTGTTCTACAGTGATTCAGAAGGAACGACTTGGAGGATATTTTGTAGATAGATCAAGGTACGTTGGGTTACGATTTCATCTCATGAGGCCTTATACTTTTGGTGATATAGCCTTTGTAATATAGGGTTATGGAATAATCCTAAATTGAGGCATTGTAGAATTTTCGCTATAAAAAGTTTTCTGTAATGTTTCATACCCTTAACTATGGAGGATTTTCTCAGAAATTAGTAAGGTATCTGTGGTATCAATTTCATCTTCTGGGTCATCTTAAATTTGTAGATACACCCTATGGAATATAGGGTATTTGACTAGTCCTATTGACTAGTCTCAAGCAAGTGTTCCAGGTAAAATAATCATAAATTATTCCTAGAGTATCCAAATAGAGTAAAACTAGTTGTATTGGATAGTGGACAACTTCTAGTAGTTCTGGTATGAGTTTCATAATTTTATATCAATTATTTTGTGTGGGGCACACTATACAAGTGAGATCCCCTAGAAAGGAAAAAGATCAGCAAGTTGCGGGGAATTTACCGTAAATTCCACTTGGCACATCCAATTTTTATCAGACCTATGGCATTGAAGAGAAGAAATATCAGAGACCTACAAAAAATAAAAGTTCATACTCAGAAGGGCCAAAATTTTGGAGATACAATAAAAGGAAGATTTTCTAGCAGAACCACCTCAAAATCAAGGTTTAAAGTGATACTTGGCCAACATGCCACCAAAAAAGGGAAATTCTACACCAAATAAGCCTCCATACAATCCTACATGGACTCTTAATGAAGGTGAATAAATGCGTAGAGACATAAATGATTTACAAAAGAAGACAGTAACCAAATATGAACTATAAGAGATGATAGATTCAATTGAAGCTAAGTTGGATACTAATATGGATGGTTTAAAAGGGGAAATCATGGAAGGATTGAAAAATTTCCTAAGAGAGAGGACACTTGAAAGTGAAAATGTATCCCATGAAATTCATCATGAGGACACAAGGAAGGTGAATCAAGAATGGAGAAAATCCAACTTTGGGTTGAAGACCAACCATGTTCCTAAGATCGATAGGAGGAAGTTTGATGGCAAGGACCCAATCACATGGATACTTCAGATGGAGAAATTCTTTGACCTACATAATGTGCCACATACACAAAAGGTATGAATTTCTTTTTTATATTTAGAACCCGATCAATTTCTATGGTATCGATGGCTTTGTTCTTGCAAATCACTTGTCCCTTGGACAATTTTCATGGAAGAAATGATAGAACACTATGAGGATACAAGGAGAAATACCTTCTTTAGCCAATCGATAAATCTCAAGCAAAAGGGTTCAGTTACTGAGCACATTGAGAACTTCCAAAGATTGAATATAAAGGTAACAAATATTCCATATGAGCACTTGATTGATGTACTCACAGGAACTTTAAAGGATAACATTCAACATGAGGTTTTCCTTCGAGAACCCAAATCATTAGAGAATGCATTTAAGGTGGCAAGAAATGTTGAAATTAAAAATATGGATATGGCTACTAGAAGGACCAATCCTAACATCTATAGAGATAATAATGCTCCTTCTTCTAAAACACCTAAACCTACAAGGTTGACACCTCAACAATTGGAGGAAAGAAAATCAAAAGGATTATGCATTAATTGTGACAACAAGTACAGTAAGGGACATAAGTGTGGTGAGAAGAAATTATTCTACATAGATTGGGAACAGGAAGAAGAAGAAGAACAAGAACCATCTCAAGATGAAAACATAGAAGCAATTTCGTCTGAAGAGTTGACTCCCACGATATCGTGTAATGCATTGGCTGGAATTAGCACTCCTCAAACCCTCAAGATCGAAGGATACATCAAAAAGAAAAAGGTAATAGTGCTAATTGATTCTGGCAGTATTCATAATTTCATTCACTATAAATTAGTCAAAGCTCTCAATTGCTTTTTATATCCAACGCCATAGTTTCAAGTAATGATTGCAAATGGAGGAACTATTAATTGCTCAAGAAAATGCAATAAGATCAATATGACTATGGGGGAATATGTAATGAATATTCCAATGATTGCTATACCCATGGGTGGTGCTGATGTTGTACTAGGAATCCAATGGCTACAATCATTAGGAACAATGGATTTTAATTTTCAAGAACTTTTCATGAAATTTTCATTGGAAGGAAAAGAAATTGAGTTAAGAGGTATCACAGGGAAACCCAGTAAGGTGATACGCTCTAATTTCATGACAAAATTATTGAAAAAGGGGCATCAAGGCATTATTGCATAACTATGCTCAATAGATGTTCAAACATATAAGCCATATATTCCTCAAGATCTCCAAGGGATCATTGATAAGCATTCCAAAGTATTTGAAGATATTCCTAAAGGTCTTCCACCCACTCAAAATCATGATCATGAAATTCACCAAATTCCTAGGAGTGTTGCTCCTAACATCAGGCCACACAGATACCCTTATGCCCAGAAGAGTGAAATTGAGCACATGGTTGAAGAACTGTTAGAGGCTGGAATTATTACACCTAGCCAAAGTTCTTACTCTGCACCAGTGGTAATGGTATTCAAAAAAGATAGCTCATGGCGTATGTGTCGAGATTATAGAGAGCCCAACAAGATCACTATTAAATATAAGTTTCCCATTCCCGTCATTGATGAATTCTTGAATGAACTACATGGAGCAATCTATTTCACAAAATTGGATCTCCGTTCAGGGTATCATCAAATTAGAATGAAGGAAGAAGATATCCAAAAAACAACATTTCGAATTCATGAAGGCCATTATGAATTTTTGGTCATGCCTTTTGGCCTTACAAATGCACCTTCCACATTCCAAGGGTTGATGAATTCCATTTTCAAGCCCTTCCTTCGAAAATTTGTGCTAGTATTTTTTGATGATATACTAATCTATAACAAGTCTTGGGAGGATCATGTGCGACATGTTGACAAGGTGCTACAACTACTAAAGGAGAAAAAACTATATGCCAAATCATCGAAATGTTTCTTTGGAGTGAAGGAGGTAGAGTATTTGGGTTATATTGTATCTAATGAAGGTGTCAAGGTAGACCCTAACAAGATTAATGCCATGATGGACTGGTCGATTCCCAAAAAATTGAAGACTCTTAGAGGATTTTTGGGTTTGACAGGTTACTACCGCAAGTTTGTTCAGCACTATGGAAGAATAGCAGCACCTTTAATGACACTAACTAAGAAGGATGCATTTTTATGGACTCCAGAGGCAACTAAAGATTTTGAACAACTTAAAGAGGTGATGTGCAAAGCTCCTATCTTGACCACTCCAAACTTCACAAAAACATTTATTGTGGAATGTGATGCCTTGGGAAATGGAATTAGTGATGTCATAATGCAAAAAGGAAGGCCCCTAGCTTTTGAAAGTCGACCACTCAAGGGAAAGGACTTACAGAAACCCATTTATGAGAAGGAAATGATGGCAATACTACATGCATTGAAGAAATAGCGTCTGTACCTAATAGGTAGGCACTTCAAGGTCAAAACAGATCATGATAGTATTAAGTACTTTTTGGAACAAAGGCTATCTTCAGAAGAACAACAAAAATGGGTAANGATGTCATAATGCAAAAAGGAAGGCCCCTAGCTTTTGAAAGTCGACCACTCAAGGGAAAGGACTTACAGAAACCCATTTATGAGAAGGAAATGATGGCAATACTACATGCATTGAAGAAATAGCGTCTGTACCTAATAGGTAGGCACTTCAAGGTCAAAACAAATCATGATAGTATTAAGTACTTTTTGGAACAAAGGCTATCTTCAGAAGAACAACAAAAATGGGTAACCAAGATATTAGGTTATGATTTTGAAATCGCCTATAAAAAGGGGAAGAAAAATGTTGTGGTAGATGCACTCTCAAGAAAGGATGAATATGTTGAGGCCTTTCTCTGTGCTATCTCAATCATCCAACCCGATTAGATAATAGAAGCAAGGGATGAATGGAAGAATGACGAAAAAAGTGTGGACTCTCATTCAAAGGTTGCAGCAGGATTCTAGTGCATCAGATACATTTAGATGGAAAAATGATTCACTATGGTACAAAGATCACTTATATTTATGTAAGAACTTCGAGCTCAAACAAAACGTACTATTGGAATTGCCCACCTCTCCAGTAGGAGGGCACTCAGGATTTTTAAAAACCTACCATAGAGTCAAGAAGGATATTTTTTATGATGGCCTTAAAACTGATGTTCAACGGTTTGTGGCAGAATGTTTGGTTTACCAAAAAAATAAGGTGGAAATAATTAAGACCCCAGGTCTTTTACAACCATTAGACATCCCAAGTCAGTGCTGGGAGGAGGTTTCCATGGATTTCATCACAGGGTTACCGAAGTCTGAAGGAAAGAGTGTCATGATGGTGATTGTTGGTAGACTGACCAAGTACACACACTTTTGTGCACTCTCTCATCCCTTCAAAGCTAGTACAGTTGCCACTGCATTCATGGAGATAGTTCAAAAGCTACATGGAAGCCCAAAGATTCTTGTAAGTGACAGAGATCTCATCTTCATTGGACATTTTTGGACAAAATTATTTTCTTTTTTGGGTACTCAATTGGCTCATAGATCATCCTATCATCCTCAATATGATGAACAAACTGAGATAGTGAAAAAATGTCTGGAAGGCTACCTTCATTGCTTTGTCTCTGATAAACAAACACAATGGTTCAAATGGTTACCCTTGGTAGAATGGTGGTATAACACTTCCTTTCATAGTGCAACAAAAATGACACCCTTTATGGCACTCTATGGATACCACCCTCCTTCCATCACTTCTTCTCTAAAAGAAAAATCTAAGGTTTAAGTAGTGGAAGATCACATCGAGCATCAACAACAAGTTCTCCAAATATTAAAGAACAACCTGACCATGGCACAAAATCGCATGAAACAACAAGCAGATCAACACTGTAGTGAATGAAGTTTTGAAGTAGGGGATTAGGTGTTTTTAAGACTACAACNTGCAAAAGATTGGTACTATGGCATACAAATTGGAGTTGTGTGCATCTTCACGAGTACACCCAGTTTTCCATGTTTCATGCTTAAATAAGTTTATAGGTGACAAGATCCCAGTTCAAACTATATTTCCAGAAATTGTCGAGGAAGGAAAAATCATATTGGATCCTTAAGCCATCACTAACACAAGAATTCACCAGCTGAGGAATAGATCCATTTCAGAGTATCTCATTAAATGGAGGAAACTATCGGCTGAAGATTCCACTTGGGAAGATGAGTCTTTTATATAGAAGAATCTAGAGTTACTCAATCGTTGCGGACAACACTTGTCTCAAGGGGAGGGGCATGTTAAGCCCTAATATTGGCTCATTACCCCTCAATTGGGGCATATTACATTAGTAATGTTATTTTTTTTATGTCATCTTTATTCCATTAGTTGTAATTATACCTGCTAGTCTCCTATATCTACCAAGGAGACATTTTCATTTGGAATCATCTTGTAATTGAACATTTATGTGGGGTAATAGGAGGTTTCCCCCTCGAAGAGTATTATTATCTGAAATTCTCTCTTTTTCAATGCGTTTAGTACTTATTCTGAGGTTTTTCTATGCTATATTGATATTTGGTTCTTAACAACCACCCTGGAAAATATGGTTGGTGCATTCTTCAGACTAGAAGGCATCACAGTGTACTAAAAAGAGCCCCATTATGTTGCAAATGTGGTATTATGTTTTTCCTCCTTAGCAATTATGATTTGGTTATAGCCTGAAAATCCATCTGTAAATGAATAGAATTCATGTCCTCCTACATTATCTAGAACCTCATCAGTAAAAGGTGTAGGAAATGGATCATGTAAACATGCATCATTCAGTTTCCTTAGATCTACATAGATTATGATTTCTCCTGACTTCTTATCTTGGACAACCATAGGGTTGATCCATTTAGATTCTTCAACAGGTTCTATGATTCCTGCTTCCAACATTCTATCTAATTCAATCTTAACTTTCTACTTGTACTTGGGATTCAGTTTGTAAGTGTTACACATCAACATTACTCGCTTTGATAAGTGTCGCAAGTGTCGCATGTTGCTCACAAGTGTCGCAAGTGTCCAGCAAAGCATACTACCATGATGATGACACTAAGGAGACACTTAAAATGCCTCAAACACTTGATTTGAAGTAAGAGGGATGGTTAACTGAAGTCAAGTATCTCTTGCCACCTAAAAGAAGCTTTCAATCTAAGGTTTTAGGAGAGAGTGCTCCCATATATCACCCTTAAGAGCATTGGCACTCCCCTATAAAGTGCTAGGGAGTGTTATAACACCAAACAACCCTTCTGAAGGAGCGCTATAGATTTGTAGAGAGATGGCACCCCCCTAAAGCCTACTAGGGAGCGCTATAGTGCTCTGATGACCTTTTTGAGGGAGCGTTGTCCAATTTGGGCAGCAGTTGATCTGTTGAGGAGAATAAGGGGAAAATATTTCAACCTTGGAAGGTAGTTGCATTCAAATTCCTGGTTCAGCCATGATCTTAGGGAAGATCCCTGGCTTAAGGTGGGAAATCCTCAACTTACCCTAAAGATACCTCAAGAGGTTAGGCCTCCCTAAACCTATATAAGCAAGCTCTATCATGGTGAAAAGGGGGAAGAATTGGAAGCATGAAACCTATGATCTCATAGGGAACATACACTGAACTGGAGGAAAGTAATCATTAAAGTTGTTGTCATATGGATCTTTTGAGAAAGGGTTAGACAAAGGGGACTTGACGAAGTTGTCGCACTCACATCTACATTTGTAAGTTACTTCTGTCATTGTCCTCATCAATATGACACGCTTGGCCTGTTTTTTTCTAGTTTGTGTTTAATCTCACATGAACTTGTCTTTGATAGATATATCTATTTCAAGCTAATATCAATAGAGTAGGAAGTGGTTGTACACTATTGTTTGTCTACAAGGCTCATCGAGGAGCGAAATATTGGAGCTCAACTTGGAGCGTGCAGGGACAAATGCCGATAAAATGTACTTATTTTCTCCTTCCTCCTCACACATTAGTTTGTATAGATCTGAAAGGAAGTCAGTGTCCATGTTAAGCATCTTATGTCTTAAGAGTTTAGAGTGTAGCTCTCAAGAGGAGATCTACCTATCCGCAGGGAGATTTTCCTTCAACAGAAACTGGCGACTCCACTGGGGAGATGCGAATCAAAACTTTTTGGTTTTGATTTTTCCTCATAGACCTTGTCTTACCCTCTGATTGTTTTCAGACCTATTTCACCCCTTTTTGATTGATTTCATGTCCTAATTGACTCCTTACCCCATCACACTCATCTTGATTGTCGAAATTCGACTGAAATTTTGGATTTTTGGACATTTTCATGAGATTTTTAAGCCTGGCGCCCCTATGGTTGTGTTAACAGAGCGCCAGTGCTCCCTGAATGTGTTAGACAGAGCGCTATAATGCTTGGTGCCATTTACACCAGAGCACCAACCCTCTTTTGACAGAAAACCTTTCCAGAATTGCTTTTTCAAGGTCCAATCTCTGTGTTTCACTTGCTGAGCCTCCCTATGAGTCAATGCTTCTTCCCACTCAACATTGACATCCTTCCTTCTGAGGAACAAATACCTTGCTATTTAGATTTTGTAGCCTTCTTCATTATTTTTGAGTTTTTCTGCTGTTGGGAGTTTGAAACCAATGCACTGTTTTTCTCTCCTTTTTGACTGAGCGAGAAACTCTGGTGAAGGACATCAGAAGTCTACGAATCTCTTCATTTGGTTTTTGTTGAGGTCATTGTTTTTCAACATCTCTTTTTGTGTGAAATTCTTGGTTTTCTTTGTTTTCTTTTTTTGCTTCTTATTTTCGACCACAACAAGAGGGTGTATTGTTTGTAYGCAACTTGCTTATGCTTGTCTGAGTTTCCTTGATCCAAAAGGTTAATTAGCAGGAGAAGTGTTGTTTTGAATTAATCATTATTCACACACAAACAATAAAGAGACATCTTCATGATTTATTTGCATACTAGAAGACATTGCCAAAAAGCTTTAGCACCACATTGGATTTGATTGAAATTTTTTTGTTTGAGGACATTCCTTATTAGTGCTTGCTAGTGAAAATAACACTCTCTCTCTCCCTTAAATAGATATTCATCGAAAAGAAATGATTGCTTATCATCTTTGATGCATTTTTTGTGGATTGAGTCATCATTCCATCCATTTCACTTCCATTCACCCCTTTTGAGTAAAGAACAGCTATAAAATGAATGCTAATTAAAAACTATCTAGAACATTTTCTTTTCTAGGATCCTCCACCGACAGTAGACTAGGATTAGTACTTTGGATTAGGCTATGAGCATAACTCTCCAAAGTTTCCAAAACAAACATTAGCATCTAGAGCTAGGGAGAGTCAAATCCAATTGTTGTATAAGTCTTCCTGGGATCCCCCTCTCACACAGGGGTTACGCACGAGGTTGCACTCGGGAAAGCTATAGAGACTATCCCTTGGTGGTTTGACTGATTGTAGTAGTCAGATCCTATTATGGGGATCGCTTAAAGGTATACCCACAATGTTGAGTGGAAGCCATTCAAGTTGATTTCAGGCTAGATACCCTGCCCGTACGTTCGGACTAGACTGTCGACTGTACCCGCCCAGGGGCTGACTGGGAATTGGTAACCTTAGTGGCCATAATATTTAGGGTCTTACACAAGGTGACAGTGAAGGGAAGTCTCACTCTACCTAGAGCAGACATTGGTCAAACTCACTCAGGCGCTTTGGAGGGTAAATCCACAATTACTGCGTGGAAGCTTGCACCAAGGTGAAAGTCCGTTAAGCAGGTCACCATTGTAACTGTTCCACCATATCCCCGCCCCTTCTTGACTTGATCATGCGATGTTGTATTTCATCACCAAATAGTACGGTCATCGAGAGAAGGTTTTTGTTTTCTTGGTTGTGATTCATAGATTCTATTAGTGTATGCTGCTTCTTTTCGGTAGTTGGCCATAGATTTTTTCTGCCAACTCTTTTTCACCAACATCGACCCTCCATGTCATTCACAGAGGCTACAGGGACTTCCTCTAGAAAATATGGAAGGGACTACCCCTTTACCCTCTCATTCTATGGAGGAATATCATCAACAGAGTGAGGTTCATGACACTATAACCTCCCAAGAAGAAGTTCCCACCTCTTTAGAGAATTTTTGAATTGTTTCAGAGTCTCCAGAGGCTTTCCGCATTCTGAAGGGATATGAGAGACATGTTCTCCAACTGAATTCAGCTAGTGAATTCATCGTCATCAATCCTTATGACGTTCTGATTGGGTCTCATTCAAACCCTCTAGTCGATGACCCCTTTTGGACTGCAGACATTGTTCGAAGTCCACCACGCATGGTGTAGGATCTTTATGGAACAGGAATAGGTGTCGACGTGCCTATAACCTACACCGTACCCTTAAACCATTTTACCGGTACTACCATTTTTTCAGCTACACCATCCGTTGATTCAAACACATCGTCTGTTGGCCCAAGGTCCACTTTTTCTCTTCAGATGACCCACTCTACAATGGTCCCTCACGTTCTGACTATTCCCGCCGGTAATGCGGTGGTTAGCCAAGCTGCAATTGGCACACCAATAACACCTTGAACTTCATCATCACTCCCTTTTGGGTATAGAGCACTAAATTCTTCCGCTTTCATTACTACCCAAGTTATGCCTAGAAGTTCTATACCTATACAACAACCTGGAGGGACCAGTCTTGGTAGCTTTAACCCATTAAGCAGCATTGGTCAGTCGTTTACATCTGGTTCCCAAATTCTGGGAACTCCACCTCAAGCTGGGGGGCATCCTCCCACCGGAGGAAAAAATCCATTTGGAGGGCACCCTCATGCTAGGGGGCAGCCTCAATCCGAAGCCTATTATCAATCGTATGGACAAAATGTGTCTACCACACCCAATCCGTGGAATATCCCTTTTCCAAGAAACCCACAGTTCTCGGGGGGACACAACCCTCAAGCTCCAAAACAACCTCTTCCCCCTCAAGGGACTCATCTATATCCTCCTTATAGACAAACACCAAATCTAGTGTATAATCCTCAAAACCCATCCGGTTATCCTCCGCTTGCACATGTTTCTCGAACCCCCTCAAATCCCGTGTACACTGGTCAACACCAACCTTATACAAGAGGACCCACTGGTTACAATTATTTGCCTAACCCAGTGTATGGTCCTACTGGTGTTCCTATGCCACACCATTACTACCCACAGGTTAACCGACAACTACCTTTCCTAGCGACCCTGGACCTCCCAGACTTGTCTCGGTTAACGAATGATCCTATTTTTCATTCTCCGGTTTGGCCAACTATTCCAGCTAAACTTCCTTCTGATATCCCAAAATTCGATGGAAAGTTCGGAGCAGACCCAAACAACCATGTGATGACTTTCCATTTGTGGTGTTCATCCAACTCCCTCATGGACGATTCTATACGTTTGCTTCTTTTTCAACGAACGCTTACGGGTTCTGCAGCAAAATGGTATATTGAACTACCACGTGCTTATTTTAACGATTTCAACTCCCTTGCCATGTCCTTCCTCACACACTTCCAACTACCCATTCGATACGAGACAGGTACCGAACTATTGACCTCCCTTCGCCAGAAAACCTCCGTACATATATCTGATCATATTCATGAATGGAGACGACGACGAAGGTTAATCAAAGAGGTCATTCTTGACCAATTATTAGCGGAATGGTTCACCAAATCACTGTTACCCCAGATCGCTCGTGATGTTGCTATGGGTGGTGTAGTCACCGAGGAAGAAGCTATTGCTCGAGCTCAGTACTTAGATTTGGTTTATTCACAATCTGGTACTCTGTACGAGTTGATACCAAATGCTACCCATGCCACTAATTATCCATCCAAACCATCATCTACCTCGCACGCGGATGGAGTTATTGGCTCCGTCAAAACCCAATCTACTTCCTAGTCGACTGGAACAACCCAGCGGTCCGCTTCGATGTCTGCTCCCAGTTCAACTGCACCCTCTTCTACCTCCCCTCAAACTCAGGTCTCTGAGGTGAATACGGTCCAATCGACCCCTTCACAACAACCTGGGGGCAAGAAGAAAGCAAGAAATAAACCAAAGAAAAACAACAACAATGAACAACCAGAAAATCAACCTCAAACCCCGGNAATCACTGTTACCCCAGATCACTCGTGATGTTGCTATGGCTGGTGTAGTCACCGAGGAAGAAGATATTGCTCGAGCTCAGTACTTAGATTTGGTTTATTCACAATCTGGTACTCTGTACGAGTTGATACCAAATGCTACCCATGCCACTAATTATCCATCCAAACCATCGTCTACCTCGCACGTGGATGGAGTTATTGGCTCCGTCAAAACCCAATCTACTTCCTAGTCGACTGGAACAACCCAGCGGTCCGCTTCGATGTCTTCTCCCAGTTCAACTGCACCCTCTTCTACCTCCCCTCAAACTCAGGTCTCTGAGGTGAATACGGTCCAATCGACCCCTTCACAACAACCTAGGGGCAAGAAGAAAGCAAGAAATAAACCAAAGAAAAACAACAACAATGAACAACCAGAAAATCAACCTCAAACCCCGGCTGTCGGAAAATAACCACAATGGAAACCGAAATTCCCATGTCTTATTTGTGGCGATGATCACTACACTCGAGATTGTCCACATCGCGATGAAGTGGCCAAACTTTTTAAGGGAAATTCACAACCCGCTTTGCTTACTCAGCCTTTCCCACAACAACAATATTTGGTTTCTCAAACCCCCACTCCAGGGGGCAGTTCCAACCAATCCCATGATGAGGCCTCGAGAAGTGCCCACATTTACATTTTTAACAGGATTAATCTAACCACTCGCACTACTACATATGACACACTGATTAAACCTGATAAATTGAAGCCCACTAACAGTTCCTTACCAAACCCATTACCATATTCCGTTAGTCCTCCGTCTGCTAGCCCTCCGTCTGGGCCACTTTAGATCGAGCAACCTTTGTTTGACTCCATATTATGCCCTCCTAAGAGAACTATCTGGAAATCTACCTTTAATCCTAGTTCACGGGCTACCCAAAACTACAACATTGTTGAAGATTTGGCTCAAGCACCGTGTGCTATGTCTGCTTTGGAAGTCCTACAAAACTGTCCCAGTCAACGTAGAACACTCTTGGCTGCCATCGGTGCTTTYGATCCTGAGTCATCTAATAGCCTCACGTTTAATCTGGATGATCATCAGCCTTGACTCTCCCACCAACTAKCTTTTCAAATCGATGTTGTTGTTCACAATCAACAAATCCACCGAACTATATTGGATGAGAGAGCCTCTACTTGTGTCATGTCTTTAGCTTGTTGGAAAGGCTTAAAATCACCTGCCCTTAACAAATCCCCTACGATATTATGCGCTTTCGATGGGCGAGGTTTTCATCCTCATGGACTTTTACAATCCTTAGCCGTTCAGGTGGTCGATGTCGAGGTGGTCGATGCCCCCATCTATTACAACCTACTACTCGGAAGAAGTTGGTTCTACGCTATGACTGTCGTCACCTCATCGATGTTTCGATGTGTACAATTTCCCCATCAAGGCAAAATTGTCACTGTCGATCAACTAGATTTCTGTACACYCGACGCTCGTGCCCCTGTAACCAACAACATTCCTTTTTTGGGAGGCCACCAAGTTACGTATGAAAGCATTGGTGTTGKCTTGTTAAAATATTCTAGCCTTATGGGTGCCTTCCCTACACCACTTCCACCCACCACACATCATATTTCCACTGTCAATATGATTTCGACTATGGCTTATCAATCTTTGGAATCATCTGACTCCTAGATTGTACCTAGTCCTATGGAATTCAATGTTCTTGGTGACACCATGCCACTTAGTCTAGCCGAGGCCGCATACATGGCTATTCAATCTACCTCTCCCTCTCTCAACAACCCACATTTATTGGCACCTCATGCCTACTCGATACCGTCATGGTTGAATTCCCTATCGTCTGCAATCGATTACATTTCCCAAATTTTCCCTTCTGACGAATCTATAATGGAAATGATTAGTATTGATGATGTACCTTGGGATGACAACCATCATCGATCCTCTTTTCTTCCGCCTCTAGAAGAGATCCACAAAGACATACACTTTGTCTTCCCTCCTGATGTTACCGATTCTCCGCAATCTCCCATCCTCACACAAGATGCTCTTTCTGAGGGGAATATGGGTAATATCTATACTGTGATCGTTATCGATATTTCAATCAAAGAAGGTGTTGTGGAGAACATTAACCTCGGTGCTAATTTCACACCCGAAGAAGTGGTTTCTTACACCGCTCTGTTTAAATAATTTTGTGATGTCTTCTCTTGGAGCTACGAAGAAATGCTAGGAATCGACCCCTCGATCGTCGTGCATGAAATCAAGATGTACCCAGGTGCGAAACCTTTTTGGCAGAAACTTTGCTTGCTTCATCCCAAGAAAATTGCAGCTATAAAGGAAGAAGTTGAGAAACTTTTAAAATCTGGCTTTATCTATCCTGTCCCTTTGACAGAATGGGTCTCCAACCTTGTTTCGGTTGCCAAAAAACAAGGGACCATCCGTGTCTATGTTGACTATCGGGATCTCAATAAATCTTGTCCAAAGGACAACTACCCTATTCCCTTCATCGACCAAATCATTGATAATTGTGTTGGGAGCGTAATCTTCTCTTTCATGGATGGCTTCTCCGGGTATAACCAGATTGAAATTTTACCTGCTGATCAACATAAGACGACCTTTATCTACCCATGGGGAACTTTCGCCTATCGAAAGCTACCTTTTGGTCTCAAAAATGCTAGTGCTACTTTCCAGCAGGCCATGTCGTACGCTTTCCATGATATCAAGCATATTGCAGAACCTTACCTCGACGACTTACCTACCCACTCGTCCAATCGATCAGATCACGTTGATCACTTACGGGCTATTTTTCTTCGATGTCGGTTTTACCGTATCCGCTTGAACCCACATAAGTGTATTTTCGCTGTCGAATCTGGTCGACTCCTCGGTTTTGTTGTCTCTAAAGACGGGATTCAGGTGGATCCCTTAAAGATTAAGGCTATTCTATCCTTATCCCCGCCTACTAGTTTGACTCAACTCCAAAGTTTGCAAGGAAAAGAAAACTTCCTTCGCCGTTTCATTTGTAACTATGCTGAGATAACTAAAGGATTCATGCGGTTGCTGCAGAAAAACACCCCTTTCATTCGGGATGACATCGCTCAATGGTCATTTGATGCTCTCAAGCATTCCCTGACCCACGCACCTTTGTTGCATCCTCCAGAGTATACAAAGGACTACATCCTTTACTTAGTTGCCTCCACTTCCACTATTGCAATGGTGTTAGCTCAAGAGGACCCCAATGGTGAGGAACATGTGATTTATTACCTGAGAAAGATTCTATCTGGACCCGAACTCCGATATTCACATGTAGAGAAACTGGCTCTGGCAGCCATCATCGTTGTCCAGAGATTTTTCCATTACATCCTACTACGCACCACCACTTGTTGGAAAATGTTTAACAAATAGCATATGCTTGTCATTGATGGAAAGTACAACAGTGAAGATGACAGGCCAACAGAAGACAAGTTCAGAGAGGTGAATGATCGAAAGCAGTGAATAATCAATGCAGTGAGAGCCGTTAGATTTGGTGCAAGGTTGTTGACAGCCGTCGGATCTGTGGAAGTTGCACGAAGGATAAGTCCCCGTGAACAAGAGGAAAGAAGTCCCGACAAGCATCAGGATATTGGCCATCAGGAAATTGGAGTTCTCGAGGTTGTGTGCATTAGGACAGCAGCAGTCGCAAAATCTTGACACGATCTGGACCGCCCATTCGTGTGGATGCGTGGCAGTGATCGAGCGCCACCGGGAGAATCTCGACAGGAGGGCTTCATCGGCTAATCGGGAATCGGAGTTTCACGAGTCCCGTGAACAATTACAACAGAAACCACGAAATCACGATGAAAGAAATATCGACTGAACCTGAACCGTCAGATCAACATGTGATCTAGACCATCGATCCAACTCATGACAACAGACCACGTTAGCTAGGGACACGTGGCATAACCAGGTAATGATAGGTGTCAGGCAGATTCAACACTTCAAGCACATGTAAGTCACGAATCAGAGTGACACATGGCAGTATTTAACACGTGTCAAACCACATGTGACATCAGCAGAGTATCAGGGATCGGGACTTTGAAATGACAAAGTCACTTGACATCAGGAATGTCGATTTCACGATATGCGATATCGCGATTTAATCGCAACCGTCAAATCAAAGTTTTGTTCTGGACCGTTGATCCAGCTCCATCTCAAAGTTTTGCAGATCGCGACTTGGAGAGTCAAGATGATTCATCTCTAGATTCACGAGATGCGAGATAGCGAGTTAATCGTGGACCATTGGATTAAGAGAACACGTGGAAAAAGATCATCGTGTCGCTGACTGGAAAGTCAAAGGAATCAAGATATGTGAGATAGCGAGTTAATCGTGGACCGTTGGATCAAGAGGACACGTGGTGAAAGATCGTTATGTCACTGACCGGAAATTCAAAGGAATCACGATATGTGAGATAGTGAGTTAATCATGGACTGTTGGATCAAGAGGACACGTGGTGAAAGATCGTCATGTTGCTGAATGGAAAGTCAAAAGGAATCATGAGATGCGAGTTCACGATGAGATCTAGACCATAGAATCATCAAGATGGTGGACCATTGATCTCAGCTCCATCTTGGAGTTTCACAGATCACGACTTGGAGAGGCGAGATGATTCATCTCCAGATTCACGAGATGCAAGATCACAATTTAATCATGGACCATTGGATCAAGAGGACAAGTGGCGAAAGATCAAAGCACCATAAATCTCCATCTTGGAGTCTCGCCTATCGCGACTTGGAGTGACGAAAATCTCCATCTTAGGATCAGCGAGATGTGAGATCACAAAATGATCCCGACCGTCAATACATCAAAAGATGTGGACCATTGATCTGAGCTCCATCTCTGAGTCTCGCCTATCGCGACTTGGAGTGATGAGAAACTCTAGCGAAGAAATAGCGAGATGCGAGATCACGATAAGATCTTGACCGTCAATACACCAAAAGATGTGGACCGTTGATCTAAGCACCATCTCGGAGTCTCGCCTATCATGACTTGGAGTAACGAAAATATCCAATGAAGGAACAGCGAGATGCGAGATCACGATGAGATCAGGACCGTTGATTCACCAAGATCGTGAACTGTCGATCAGGGTCGATGAAGATCAAGAGTTCGACTGTCTCAGAGAAGACGAAGAGTCTTAAAACTACCAGAGAGACTGAGGAATCTCAGTATAACATGCAGTGATGCTGGGCACGTGGGGTGAACCACCAGAGAAGCTGAAGAGTCACGATGATAATCAGACAGAGCACTCGAGAGGTGGAGGATAATGGTGTAGAGTCAGCATGCAGAGGCATTGCGATCATTGCATGGACAAGGTGCACAGAAGCTATAAATACATGGTACCGAAAAGAGATGGGGTTGATGTTGCTGTTGGAGGTTGTTGTGAGTGTTGTTGGTAAAGGTGATTCAGGTGTGAAGAAGGATCAGAGTGCAGCAGTTGAATAGCACAAAAGAGGAACTGTGTAGAGAATGGAGATGGCACACAGAGCATAAAAAGAAGAAGACCAGACAGCGCAAGTGATGTGAGCAGAAAGGCAATGAGGTAGAGAGAGCAACGAAATGCAGCAGAACAGTGATAAGTCGGGTAAGCCATTGTTGAACATTATATCACTGTAATAAGTTTCAGAAGCAAAGATTTATATTTCAGGGTGGTTGGGAGGTGCTAGGGAGGACTGTTGTCCTCAGAGGTTCAAGTGGGTGCTTGAACACAGGGAGTTGGTGCTTCCTTCTAGTTGGTGCTAGAAAAACCAGGGAGTTGGTGCTTCCTTCTAGTGGGTGCTAGAGAAAACAGAGAGTTGGTGCTCTCGGCAAGTTGTAGCTTGCTAAACAGAGGTTGTATCCTCATTATGAGTTGGTTCTCATATGTATGATAATGTAAAGAGTTTAACCATTATTTATCATATAAAGAAAAAGAGGTTTTTACCCTGTATGGGTTTCCTCAGGAAATATCTATCTCTGTGTTTTTCATATAAGTGACTGATGCTGAATGTGCCATTTTTTATTTCCCTGCATTATTGTGATCATCATTTAGTGTCTCAACAAAGAGTTTAAAAGAAGCATAATTGTTTAAGCATGGTAACAACTGATTCACCCCCCCCCTCTCAGTTGTCCAACAATTGGTATTAGAGCGGGCCCGTTTTATCTAAGGGTAGATCCTAGAGCTTAAACATGTCAAGCCATGAAGTAAACTCAACCAATAAGGCCCCTCTGTTCAATGGAACAAACTTTACCTTCTGAAA
>JASDQU010439888.1:26613-44079 GCA_032191745.1 Picea mariana | reverse complement strand
ACAACTGCAATGATTGAAATGATGGTAGTGAGCACTATCAATGATGCTTTTGTGATGCTCTGGCTTCTGTGGATGGCATAGACTGCACGCACACTTCCATAGATTGATGATTTGATTCAATACGGAGAAAATGTGGTTACAACGTGAACATCATTGTGTTTTGATTGCTTATGTTTCTCTTGGGCTTGTACAAGTTTATGCAAACTGCACACCACAAATCATTGTGTGCACACTCTTGTTAAAAGAGATTAGTTCATTCTTCCTGTGGAACTTCCCTTGCAGCGTTGGATCAACAGAGTATTGGGTATATAAACTTCCATGTACACTCCTCTAGAACATCCAGATTTTTTTGAGATGGAATTTGAGAAATTTTAGTGTGGGTTGAAAGATGTCTACGGACCTGATTGGAGAAAAGATAATTCAATATTGACACAATCTGTTATTCTAGACTTTGTATTTGAGCATATGATTACTTCATACAATGCTCTCAGTGAAATGGCATGCCAATTGTTGTATTTTCATTCCTGATATTGGAGATTGATGAAAGATAGTAAGAAGTGAAAGAACTCTGAAGTATTGAAGTTCCACATCTCCAAGATTACTCTTGGATCCACATCTTTGTGACCTGCCAGTGGTTGCACATGGTCATGGCAGTTGCAACCAGCATCACCAACAACAATAGATGACACAAGGCTCATGTTGTTGAGAATTATAGCTTGGAGAGGAATTTCTGCACAAGTTCTGTGTGAACTTGCAATAAGTAGTTCAAGATATTTTTGAAAAGTAATTTTCAAAAAGTAATTCTATTTTTGAATAGTAAATTCTATTTTATAGTTCACTTTAGTTAAAAAGTGAAAGTCTTATTTTTAGCAGTTGAGTCTAAAAAGTGTATTACATGCATGCATGACTTAGACTAGCAATAATCTCAGAAATAGATTAGGGTTTTCGTCTGAGCTAAAGCTATAAAGACAGGTCAAGATAAAGAGTTCAGACACACATGAATAGTTGAGCGCAGAGAGAGAGAGAGAGAGAGAGAGAGAGAGAGAGAGAGAGAGAGAGAGAGCAGGCAGCCAGGGAAGAGGCATTCCCGGGCAGCATGCAGTTGGAGACAACACTCCGTACAGTTCCGTATGGTCATATGGACAGTGCTGCAGGGATCTGTACAGTTGTTTAGAGTCTGGAGAGGTCCCTACAGTGGTACAGACACACCGTACAGGATGTACACACATCTCCTTCTACCCTTATCCCTTGAGTTTACTGATATTCCTTGTAGAACTTGTGTTGTAGAACACTTCTCCCAAACCATCTACTCACACCACTCCACCACTTGATGATTCCTACCCACCCTTTTTTGTGGAAGAAACTTCCCACAATGCCTCTTTGCCTATGGTCAATACAGTGCTATGGTCAATACAGTGGGAGCTAATCTCCACTTTGGACCTCCCTCCTACCCATGCTCACACGATTTGTCTAGTTTCCACTCTTGGACTTTGGATCCATGACATGTTGTTGTTCTCTAGACACTCTATCCTTGAATCTGCTACACCTCACCCTAAACTAAAGCAAGCACAACCCTCTTCCACTCCCAATGTCTCCACACCAAAAACAGTCGTTAGAGATAAGAACGACAACTTAGCCACATCAGTGCACCAATAGAGGACTCTCTAAAAGTTCCTCCTATTTGCATCCTTCATCGATTTTGAGAATTGGTTGATCAAGAGGTGGTAGACCATATTTCAGGTTTTCGTGTTATTTGTTTTTTGTTGTGAAGAATTTAAGGATATTGTATTAGATAATTCGTTGGATACCTTGCTCAAATTGGATGAAGCTATGTTGGATATGTGCTATGAAAGGGTTAGGGATTTGGTTCAAACTTTTCAGACTTTGGAAATGAAAATGTGAGCTTGAAGTTTTAGATCATAGAGACTTGGTCTGTGCCCCATGTCGCTTAGGAAAGAAGCCAAGCCCAAGAAGAGTATTGGATTTGGAAAGACAATTGGCAGAGACGAGGAAAGTGCTTGAAGAAGAGAAGATCACACAATAGGTCATCAAGACTAGAGTTAATATGTGAGCCTGACAAGCATATTTGGATACTATTTCAGTCATCTTATAATATGTGAGCCTGACAACCTGCAACAACCTATCATGAATTCATCAAACAAGACTGTGCTGCTGAAACAACTCTATTTCCTGTTTGCACCTTGAGGATGATAGAAGTATAGAAGATTGATGCATAGAATTTGGAGAAGCAGTGAGTGTGGCCACCTTTGTTAGCTGTTTTCAAAATCTTCCCAAATTATAGTCGAGATTGATTCTCTGAGAATAAGCAACTTACATCTCTCCAACATGCCCCTGATGCAATCTTTCTTTTGTCCAGTATTGCAGTCGAGATTCAAAGTGAGATTGTTAAGACTTCCAATCATCTTGTGCAGCAGAGTGTTGCTAGACTGCTTCTTGGTTCTAGTCAGACGTAGTAGCTTTGGAGGTGTGGATTTTTGGATGGCAGCCAAGAGGGATGTTAATATTGTGTTATAAAAATTGCCATAGATAATCCTTACAAACGATAAGACTATCAATAATTTGTAAGAAAAGTTATCTAGAAGGATAGCTGGGGGATTAAGCAGTGGACAGAGAGAAAACCAAGTAACCTAGATAAAGTTGATAGATGACTGCTTTAGGCCATAGTTACCAAGTTCGAATATGAATAAGGTAGGATACAAAAAAAATACAAATGAAGAAAATCTGGTGCTGAAAAAATTGGGCACTATGCATAAAAAATATGCATTTTTTTCAAAATTTAGGTTTTAACAATGTAATCTTCCTTCCTCACCTCATTCAAGCTCAACATGAAGGGATCAAAATCATTCCCATTCCCACTTTCCTTAGTAAATCCCGCAAAAGCCTCGAAAATCGTCCACCCCTCCTTGATAGGCAATCAAGGTGGCAGTGGAGCTCTTCTTATTGCTGTCATTCTGAGTCAAACCATTTAAAAGTCGGAATTGGAATTGGAATTGGAATTGACTGAGGGTCAGACTGGACTCAGATTGGAATCGACTGAGACTTAGTTTATGAACCGGTTGACTGAAAAACACACAAAATATGAAAATTTTAATTAAAAATGTATTCATGTCATGGGTGTTGAATTGGTTGAACTGTTCACTCCGACTCATTTTTTCCTGAACTGGCCGGTTCGTCCTTCATTAGGGTCAAACCGGCTGGTTCTGGTTCTGGTTTGGCTGGTTTTTAAAACAGAGTCCAACTGCCTTGAAAATAATTTCTCTGTTTTTGTAGAAGCAGGTTAGAGCACTGTGTCATCATCCTTATGAGGATCTTGGGGGAGCTGAAGCTGAAGCTTTGTGTGGTTTCCTATTGAATCTGCTGTTGTTTTATCTCAAACACTCCCAATAAGGACAGAGTAAACACGACGAATTAAACAATATCTGTTCTTTGCTGCCAATTTCTTCACATATGCCAAGCGAACTGAATTGTTCTAAATAACGAGGCGAACACAATCATATTTCCAAGTTACTGCCCTGATTTAGTCAACTTTGGTAACTATGCTCTAGACATCCTATTAATCTTCCCTTTTAGGGGTAGAAGGTGAGGAGGGGCATCCAAAGAGAGTACATGAAAGGGTGAGATGATCAATGGAGTACTCACAAATTGCAGGGGTAGAGAGGGTACTCACAAATTGCAGGGGTAGAGAGGCCTCAGAATATCAATGTTGTCTCTGCCCCACAAAACTACATGAATCAATTTCCTCAGAAGAACAAAGATCTATGTAAAGCTATGTCTGCTCTCCCGAAACTGACTCACCGAGAAATCCAAAGTCTAAAGGTAAGAAACAAGCGTGAAGTGCTCTCTAAGACGAGTCGGTTCCAGAGTTGAAAATCTTTGCAATTTTGGATAACATTAGAAATCTTCGAATACTATTGCCTTTACGAATCAAGGTTTACTTCCCTGTATGGTTATTTGTTGACCAACTTTGAGCAGGGTTTGTTTTTTCCAAATTGAGTTTTTTGGTTTAATATTACAGCCTATTTGAACGGTACTTAAATTGTTTTTCGTGATCCCCTTTAGAAAGTAAATCTCTAGGTGACCCGTATTTTCAGGCTGTAATAGTTTTTTCCATTGTTTGTTGTACAATGGGAGATATTAAATTGAATGCTGGCTTTTATATGTTTAGGTGTGGGCTTAATTATGTTGGTTAGAAGTTGGGAGTTCTTTTCTTTTTGTCACATTTTTGCAATTGCCAGGGCCGTATTACTGAGGCATCCTTCTCAAATAGTATTGGTGTTGCGGTTCAACCTCAAAGGCGACAAATGTCATCCATCAAAGGCATTTCTTCGGCACAACATCATGGTGGATCAGTGAATCAACAGGGCATAACATCTCCTGTTAGAGGATCTCCATTAACATCCTTCAAACTGCATCAACGCCGTGAGCCTAGTGGGAGAATTGTGAAAGGTATATTAGTAAATAAGGACTTTCATCAACCTCAGTCACTAGCATCCTTGCAAGCTGAGCAGCAAAATCAAGTGTCATATGTACAAAAAGGTATGCAACATTCTAGGCTTCTTGTTAGTTGATTAATCTGAAAGACTAGACTAATGTTCTCAGCTGTTTCCTTTGAAGATGCTAAGTTTTAGATGATAAGGTTTAAAACTTTAGCGACTAATCAATGAAATTTCTCTGATATAAATACTAAATTTTTTTTAGATGAGAAGCTGGGTACAATTGATTTGCATGCTGTTGCAAATATAGCTGAAAAACATGATAGACGGATGAGGAATAAGGACAGGCCTGATCGCCCTGTTTGGACTCCTCGTCGGCGTTCTGATGGAGCTATGGGTGCAGATGAATCTCAGCCATGTATTTCTTCTGACTGCACACAACTGTCATCGGATGTGGTAGTGCCCATAAGATCTCAAGTCAATCTTGAAGGGATTTCCCAGTTCCATCATGGACCAACCCTTGGGTTAACAGATTTTTCTATAGAGGATAACTTATCAATGGATAATTCCAGTGCCAATCCATCTGGGGCTCTGGGGAAATCCCGTCTTGATTCAACAAGTGCTCAAGTCCGGTTAAATCGTATGAACAATATCTCTAGTTTGGTGCCTTCCTTGGAGCAGTCTTCAATTCAGGGAGAACTGAAAAGTGAGATGTTGATGACAAGCAGGATTGGAGAAAATGGTGAGTTTAGTATGCTTTCTTTTCCTTCCCTTCTCTCTTTGGTTTATTGGAAAGATATGTTATATATATTATGGGTTTTTAAGCAGGAAATCACAGACAAATTATGAGGCGCCCTCTGCAATTAGGAATAAAGGAATTGGACAGTTCTCTTAATGCACCTGAGTCAAAATCTTCTAAGCGAGGTGGTGCTTCAGGCTATGGAAACCATGAGGTGAGCTATACTGGGTTAATAGCAACGGATTTGTGCACACAGATGTTAACCTATTTTCATGTGGTTGCAAAGTCTCTTTATTCTCTTACACAAAGGATGATGTTGATTTTTCTTTTGTATTGATTTGTGTTTTGTTATCTAATGGATTTTTTCAGAAGCAGGTTTGGGTTGCAGTTCAGAAATCTGGATCTGGTTCTTAAGTTTATTGGAGATGGTAAGAATTTTGTGTTCTTAAATATCATCATGGTTCTCAAGGATATTGTCGATTCTTTATTGCCTTTTCTTTCCTTTTTTACCTGCATTTTTCTGCCTTCTGAAATAAATCAAAAGGTAAGTCCGTAAACAATGATAGAATTATCAACAAATCCCTGGTTGACTGCCCTGGTTATATGCTACTAACCACATCTGGATCTTGCTGGAGTCTCTATCACTAATTTAATGATACATTTCATAAAATTATATCCTTCACTACCGCTCTAGTCCTGAGACAATTGTACGTGGTTGTCAAATAGGTAGGACAAGAAACAACTGGCTGAATAAACTGTGCTTATATAAACGATCCTTTCTTCTATAGCAAGATTATTAGCTTAATACTGGACCTTAGTTTTCGGTATATTGATGCCTGATTCTACCTGCAACTATCGACCATTATCTTTTATGCAGTTTTGATCAAGAAGTTCTATAGTTTATTGTTTGACTACATATGTCTGGAAACTTCTTTTGGCATTTCCTATCTGGGATTGTTAATGGTTTCTCTCAATAGTTTGTCATTTTTATATATAATATAGCATTGCAATTGTCCTTTTGTTTGGCCTCTTTGCTCTGTGAAGATTTAGTTATTGTAGTCTAGATCTGGAGCATCAGGTGAAAGGGAGCATACTGCTTCTATATCAGATTTACCTTGGGTATTATAGATTCTAGAGACAACTCTCTGTTGCAAGGAAAATGATAATCCAGTTTTCATCCATGATCAGTCAATTACAAATCCGGAAGTTCTCGGCAGGCCTGCAGTATTTCCAACTCTGTTGATTAGTTCAGATTTTTATTGGTGGATTGGATGGGTGTATAGTATACTGACCTAGGATTGCCATTGTTGGTCAGTGGTCACATTTTATTGGTCCTTGTGATAAATTGTAAAGTTGAAGATAAATTCTAAAGTTGAAGCACATCAGAGTAATCAATCATGCATTCTCCTCTGGTCCTAATATGTAAATGGAGTCATTGTAGTAGATATTTGATATGGCAGTTTMTWTTTGAAATTTATTGCTTCAATAGGTATGCTCAGTACTGTCTGAAAATGACTGAAATTGAATGCCTATCATTTTGACGCAGAGTGGGGAAATGCTATGCAACTGATCTAATATGGGATGTTGGCTTTGGTCACTAYCTTCAGTTTCGGCTTTATTGTGACTTGTACACGCTATTGGTGTCTAATGTGTTGGAAGTACGCAACTGGCATGTTTTCAGTTGGTAAAGCATTAAGAGGTCTGTCAGAGACAAAGGATGAACATATAGCTGGTGAGTCCAGGGAGCTTTCTTGCTGCTACACATCTACAATATAGCAGTCTGCTTCTGGTCCATTGGCTTGGACCGTCGAAGTGATAAAGTTACAAGCTAGCAATTTCATGGATTATCTGGTTTGGACCATTTGTTTTGGAAGACAACAAGTCTTAGTTGTCCTGGGAAGTATTGTTGCTTGGATCAGGAGGGAGTTATCTTCTGTATTGGCCTATTACCGGTGCAACTTTTGTGAAGGCATATCAGTATATATTCAACTATATTCCAGTCGTGATGGTATATATTCAGAGATCTAAACAAATTATTACTTAGGTGTACCACATGCTTTTCTGCTTAAGCTGAGGTGGTACCTGGAGTATAACTTTCCAGGTTATGGCAGAACTGGCTTGCAGAATGAATTTATATGCTGAGCAGGATTTCTGCCCTGGGGCTGGGATTCCTAGTTGAATATTTCTTTTAGCTTCTAGAATTGGATCTGTTTTTTTCTGGGAAAAGTGAGTATACCCATTGCTTATGCACAGATTGTATCCGGGTAAAAGATAAATAAGACTTTACACATGGAAGGTCCGTCCTAAATCAAGGCACATCAACCAGGGGATCCCGGCTATTTCTCCTAGTTTATTTGTTCTTTATCACTGATGTCCTGTACAGATGAATTTGTTATATTCAAGCCACTGAGGCTTTCTATAAATTAGATAAATGTTGCAGGCCAGAAAAGTATACATAATAATGAAATTTAACAACCATACATGAATAAAGATCTTTTGGGTCAGGCTAACATTTAAAAAAATATTGCCATGGTTAATTTATGGCCATTTACCTACAATATTGGAGGATTGAAAGCATTCAATGGCGCTTTTATATGGGAAATTTCTGCAATTCTTACTGGTGATTGACTTTTAGCTATAACATTCCTGTGTTGCTAAAATTGTTTTGATGTCTACACCAATTTACATTGAAGTATAATCATTCACTTCTCTTGTTTTTTCTCAGAAGTTTCATGTCCCTGATGTTTGGAGATCAGGATGTTTGTTTCTGTTGAAGTTCCATTTTACTGTCTTGTTTTCATGCATGAGAAATTGCATTTACGTAGGTATCATCTGGCTATTCATATTTCAAGGGGGAATGCATCAAGAAGATGATCTGTCTATTCATATTTCAATGGGGTTGCATCAAGAAGATGACCTGTCTATGTTCTTGTTAAACTTTATTTCTACTTTCGATCTATCAGCATGGAAGTTGCAATATTCGCTTTAGGAATTGGCATTCTGTATCAGATATAATTGATGATTAACTATTTATTAGATGGTTGAAAATGGCAACAAAGAGCGGGGCCTTGGTTCACTGGTAAGGTTACGTAGTGTTAAGCTGCCCACCAGGGTTTTGATTTTCGTCGTGGTCCACCCCCCGGAATGCCACGTTAAAAAAGTAACGAGGCTGAGTGCAAGTTCTGATCAAATTGAGTATAACAGAAAGTAACGAGGCCGAGTGCAAGTTCTGATCAAATTGGGTATAACAGATACTCTGTGTTTCTAAGATAAAACTCCCTGAGGTATTAGAAGAAAGTGGAATGATAAAGACTCTAGAGAGGTTTCCCTTTCCTGTGCGTGGAAGTTATCCCTTTCGTTTTCCTTCTTAATTAATTTGTTTATCAATCAATAGGAAGTGAAGAATGTTACGGCCCACCTACCTGCCTGAAGATTTGATGATTTCATTCATGTAAGACAGTGGAGTCATAGAGACTCTAGAGAGCTTTCCCTCGAAGTTATCCCTTTCGCTTTCCTTCTTAATTAATTTGTTTATTGAATAGGAAGTGAAGAATATTGCGACCTACCTACCTGCCTGAAGATTTGATGATTTCATCCATGTATCTTGTTAATAGTGACCAGTTGAATTGCTCGACCAACAGGAGACGAACAAAGATGCTCGATTGACCTTAGGGAAAGGGAGATCGAGGAACTTTTAGTCTATACAAGGATCTAATATCAGGATGTGACTTAATCCCTTAAATGGCTGAAGATGGCAACAAAGAGCAGGGACTTGGTTCACTGGTAAGGTTACATAGTCTTAATCTGTCCACCAGGGTTCCATTTTCGTTGTGGTCCACCCTCCTGAATGCCACGTTAAAAAAGTAACAAGGCCGAGTGCAAGTCCTGATCAAATTTGGGAGAACATATACTCCTCGGTGTTTCTAAGATAAGACTCCCTGAGGTATTAGAAGAAAGTGGAATGATGGAGACCCTAGAGAGCTTTCTCTTTCCCGTGCATCAAAGTTATCCCTTTCACTTTCTTTCTTAATTGATTTGTTTATCGATCAATAGGAAGTGATGAATATTGTGACCTACACACCTGCTTGAAGATTTGATGATTTCATCCATTTATCTTGTTAATAGTGGCCAGTTGAACTGCTCGACCGACAGGGTACCCTGTGTCATAGGGAATGGGCAAAATTGTCTTGGGGGGTGGTGTATTGCAGGCATTTAAATTCTGTAAGAGGTGAGTGGACCTTCTAAGCCACAATGAGAATATGATAGCCTAATAAGCATGGAGTTGCGTTTGAGCTCTGAGCTTTGCCAGCTCAAAATTATAAGAAATACCTCTTGGTTTTGTTAATTGACAATCAAAGAACGAGGCAATTGCAATTTGATAACTGTTTTTGCCTCTTGTCTACTTATTTTCATTGCGAACCTTTCAATTGGAATGGTCATTTTAGGAAATTAAAAAGTAAAATTCCCATCAGCTTGATGGGTAATCCTTAGAATACAGCAGCCCTTTCTGTAGTTAATATTGTTCATCAATATTACACTTGATTTGGAGAGTGCCTTCTGTCATTGGTAATGAGGTGTAATTGCGAGTATTTAAAATCTATAAGAGGTGAGTGTGACCTGCTGAACAATATTACACTTGATTTGGAGAGTGCCTTCTGTCATTGGGAATGGGGTGTAATTGCGAGTATTTAAATCTATAAGAGGTGAGTGTGGACCTGCTAAGCCACAATGAGAACATGGTGCCTGATAACCATGGAGTTGCGTTTGAGCTCCGAGCTTAGCTAGCTCAAAATCAAAATAAAACTTGTTTGTTGTCTTAATTGACAATCAAGAAATAATGTAGTTGCATTTTGGTATTGATTTTTGGTACTGTTTACGTATATTTTTGATGTGAACCTTTGTATTGGAATTGTGGTTATGAAATTAAAAATTAAAATACCCATCAGCTTGATGGGTAATTCTTAGAATACAAATTTCAGYAGTCAATATTGTTCATCAATATTGAACTTAAATTTGGTTTTAATTTTCTAAAAGAAATGGTARAAGTTTTGTGGTTTGTATTCTATCCAATGCTGGATTGCTTATTAGSAAGTGTCTGAAGGTAGAGTTCCAAGCAARGCTGTTTGGTTGACCTATGGTTTGTGTGGGTTTAATACAGCTGTTTGGCTGGCCTATGGATTGTGTGGGCTTGATGCAAGAATTAGTACCCTTGACAGGGTTGATTTGCACTTATGATATCAGTGAAGCCTCGGTAATGTTCATTTAATTTGTGTGGGTTTGATGCAGCTGTTTGGTTGACCTATGGTTTGTGTGGGTTTGATTCAAGAATTAGTACCCTTGACAGGGTCGATTTTCACCTTTGAATTCAGTGAAGTATTATTTATGTTTATTGAATTTTGTTTTTCCTTACCTTCTTTTCAGAAACAATAAAATGCAGTTTCTGAGAATGAGTTTTTAGGAATGCCAATAAAATACAGTTTCTGAGAATGAGTTTTTAGGAATGCCAATTCGAGATGAAAATTTGACATTTTAATTTACTTCATCATTATTTTCAACTTAGAAGATGTTAATAATTTATTATATGATCATTTTTGCTTTATTTTGAAGATGTTAATAATTTATTATATGATCAATTTTGCTTTATTTTGAAGTTTTATGTAAAGTAAATGGAGCTAATAAGTCAAGTTTGTTTATTTTCTTCCATTGAATTTGGATACATTGTCGACACCGCCGTCAAGATTGCTTATGTTTTTTTAGTGGCAATACTGAGATTATTTATTTTCTTTCCCAAGGGAAAACTTTATAGGGAAATCTTGGGGCACTTCCCAACATTTTTGTGGATAGTATGTTGAACTTTGACACTTTGATAGGGATCAAAGCAAGATCGACGACCAATTCTCAAACAAGTTCAATAGTGGATCTTTGTAAAATGTCTAATTGTTAATACTTGACATGAATCAAGTATGAGAGAAATTTCCCAAATGTTTAATTGTTAATACTTGACATGAATTGTCCAGGGTTCTTAGTTTGGGTGGGTGGATATTGTTATTCTCTTCATCTGGGTTCAATTCTACTTTGGCATGTTGTGATAAGGTTAGAAGGGTAGATGTTCCTTGAGATAGAGGTTCCACTTCAATGGGCTTCAGGATGTCTCGGCTCTTGCTAAGTCATAAGTTTCCTGCTAGGCGTTGGCTTGCGGGCTGTTGGCACTAGCCTAGGGGTTTTAGTGGTAGCTAGCCAGATTTGAATCTAGGCCTTGCCTATGTAATCCCGGTTGAGTTACCAATTCCTCTAGATTGAAAAAAAAAATACTTGACATAAATCAACTATGAGAGAGAATATGATCGGGTTCCGAACTACCATGATCACTTGCTTGACCAAAGGGAGAGCAAGGTTTGGAAGGAGAATACCCCAAAATTGGTTCTTTGTTGTTTGAACCAATGGACATTGATTACAATCCCTGGCTGAGTAGGGACATCAAATGAGATTGCTTCCAACAGAGGAAACTATCTTATGGAATCGATCCCCTGGATTGCCCTGCACGAAGTTCAAAATGACCAATGTGGATTTTCCAAGCAATCTAAATAACTACTCCCACCATATAAATCTTAAAACCCTAAACACAAGTATTTTTTCACCCAATCAAATAAAGTTAGAAGGAATGGTTTCAAGGAGTAGTTGAGTACAAATCCACTCCTATGTCAACTTGAAAATTTACAATACTAGAACAAGTGTTTAAAGATCTAATTTATGTGTAGAAGGGGTAGCGGAGCTAAGGAACCCCAATATTGAAAGTCATTAGCCAATCTAATTTATGTTGGAGAAGAGGCAGTGGGGTTAAGGAATCTCTCTAAATATTCAAGTCAGTGAGCAAGAGGAATGCCTCCCAAAGTCAATACCCATGGAAACGTGTCTTTTTTATTTCCAGCTTTATAGAGGGCTTTTAGATAGTTTGGAGTTAATTACAACGTCTTATGCTTGTAATGCAATTTCAAGGGTTTGTTTAGATGAATATATAAAATATAATGTGACTTTGACTTAACTAGCGGTAGCCCTTTCTTGGCCCTTGAACCCTTTGGTGCAACGCCATCCCCTTTTTCATTAGGCACAAGGGGCTTGCAAACCTAGCTTTATAAACATATTATTTGGATTAAGACTCTTGCAAACCTAGATTTATAAACATATTATTTGGATTAAGACTCTTGTTGCACTCGATAACTACTTTATCAGTGGTGGTTAAATTAAATCAAACATTTAATTGGTGCCATCTTTTCCAATCCTTGGTTTGCAAATCAAAATTATCAATGGCCATGGTGATTCTTTGTTTATGTAAGCACTTGACTAAAAACTAGTGGATTTTCCTCCAAAACTCACCTTCATATTCCATAACAAGTGACCACCAAATACAATGGTCATTAATTCACAACCATCTCAAAGACTTTCCTTTCCAATAACTTTGGCTTCAGAATGTTTTGTGCATTCCATGACCAAGTGTGAGAATCTAGATTCTAGATTCAAGTTGCACAATTCCTTTATACCAAGGGGGCATCTTGGGAGATGCAATTTTGAAATAGAACTTTCCAAGTGTCTTTTCCTTATACCCTTGATAACCCATTTTGCACACATTGTTTGAGCATGCATGTAGGTGCCCATGTGCACAATATAGGTTCCAATGAAGTCTTTAAAAGCATTTCTTGCCGAGTGTTTAATTGGTGACATCTTTTCCAATCCTTTGTTTACAAATCAAATCTATTAATGGCCAAGACTATTCTCCACTTATGTAAGTGCTTGACTAAGAGCTGGGATTTTCGCTAAAAACTTGCATTCATATTCCACAATAGGTGACCACCAAATTTTATGCTCATTGGTTGATAACCATCTCCTCAAAGAATTGCCTTTTCAAAGACTTTGGCTTGACAACGTTGCAAGCATTCTAAATGATTTGTAGATTCAAGTTGCACAAGTTCTTTCTACCAAGGGGCCACCTTGTGATATATAGTTTTGAAGTGAAAGTTTCCAAGCTTCTTTGCCTTAATAGCTCTAATAACTCATTTTGGACACATTGCTTGAGCGTACATGTAGGCATCAATGTGCATAACATAAGATCCAATGAAGTCTATAAAAATGTTGTAATAAATATGAAGTATATAATAATTAATATTAATAATCATAATAATAAAAATAATTAAGGGTCATAATTCTTCATCAGAACTTTTCATCAGAACTTTTCACCTTATGAAGTTTGAATCATCATTAGCATGAACATTGTTGGGTAGGTTATTATAAATAATCCACTCTCTTATTCATTATCAATTATATGACATTAATGTTATCTTTTCACCTCATGAAGTTTGAATCATCATTAGCATGAACATTGTTGGGTAGGTTATTATAAATCATCTACTCTCTTATTCATTATCAATTATATGACATTAATGTTATCTGACATTAATGTTTGATCTAGATTGTAACTTTTTTCTTTTTGGCTATTTTCTCATATATGAACTCTTGTCGATTACATTGACATTAGAGTCCAACTTGGGTTTATATCTGATTCATAGAGTTCAACTTGGGTCGATATTGTGTGGCCACTTCTAGTTTTGGTAATTTTTTTGTTGCCCTTGGCAACAAAATTTTTCAATCTTAACCACAAAATTTCAATAGTATTTCTTATTCTAACACAGGCCTTTGGCCATTTAAAGTTCAGAAAGTTCATAAATTTAATTGAAAAATATATCGCACACATTACACAACCATCCATAAGAACTTGACTACAAACATACATAGAAAAAGAAAGACTGTCCATAAGAAGTTGACTACAAACATACAGTAAAAAAGCTAGACTGATATTTTCTGGACACATTACTATTGGCTAACTCAAGTTGCAAATTACAACTGTGAATTTGTTGTAGTAGCGATTAAAGGTTCCATCATGGAAGGAAGTGGCTTTGCGACTAAAGTGATCTGTCGTTGGAAGCGTTGGGAGATTAGCTGCATAGTATCCGTTCTATTCAATTTGCAACAATCATGGTCAAAGAGAATTTTGTGACATATTTGGGCAGTGAGGATGTCAATCAAGAATATTAACTCCATCTATTGCAAACATTAATCTAGGAAACCCAAAATCAGCAGTGACGTCTTTTGCATAAGACTTTTGCACGGATAGGTTATATTATACTTATTTACTTATTGAATTTTCGACATTCTTCTATAGGAAGGAAAATATAACTTTGCAGCACCTTACAATGAAGTCATGCTTAGAAGTTTCCTCATTGGAAGCCTTGAAAGATATATCACTTATGATCCATTAGGGTACTTAAAAGTCATTATAAAAGATGCATAAAAAACTCGATGAGGTTGTAGCTAATAAAGATGAAGAAATTTCTTATCTTAGAAATTAGAGTCAAGGTTTGATCACACAAATCAAGAAGCTAAAAAACAAAAATAAAATGCATCAGGGAAAATTATAACAACTTATCAACGAAGGTTCACCGATTGACAAGGAAACGATGATTGATCCGTTTGAATTAGGGATATATTCAAAGGTTGAAGAACAATCAATGAATACATAAACCTTAGCAAATCCAAATGTCTCTACTAATAAAATTTCAATGATTAACAAAGTGACACAATCGTATGAAGCAGATATAATACCAAGGGTGAATCAAGAAAAAATTTAAAATTACAATATAGAAAGATCATGTTACAAGGACACCTTTGTTGACATTCTAATCACAAGAGACACTTAAACCAAACAACACATTAATATTGCTCTAAACAATATTTTCCAATGCAATTTGGTCTCTAAATAATAGTGCATCTTGGAAATAAATATATATAAAAAGTTATTTCCAACCCTATTAACAATACATAGTGTCATAGAAGATCAAGCTAGGGTAGATTGATCCTTAAACAATATGACAATTCTGTTCGGTACTTCGAAGATCGAATTGCCTTGTATCTTCAATTATAACAACATCAAGAATAAAGTATCATGTGAAAGCATTACAAGTAAGAATAGAGACATAACCTTTTTATGCTTCAAGTATCATGTGAAAGCATTACAAGTAAGAATAGAGAACCTTTTGTGAAGGGGGAGACAATATTACAAACATAAAGTGTATAATAATAGTAGTAAACAACTAAGGGTTATAGCTAGTATAGGATCAAACATACCAAGGCCAACCCTCAATCACAACATTTAATCTTGTGACCAATCAATGTGTATATATACTATCATGAAGGTCATTGTAAATCATCAACTCATTTCGATATGAATTTCAACTATTTTTCTTGTTATGTAGGTATTTTCTTGTTTATGAATTGTTGTTCATTACATGCCTCTACAAGAAAAATAGACATGCGTGGTAGTGAGGACCTTAATGCATATCTAGAACTGTGTTGCAAGTGTCACGGGCTTAGTAAATCGTTTATCTTCTTTGACGATTCATTGAACCACGACTCCCCATAACACCTTTGGGGAGGCCTAAAAGGGGAATGAGATATCTAGGAATTTAAACACATTCTTGTTGCAACCAAGACCATTCCATGTTAATGAACCATTTTTGGAGCTCACCTTGCCTACGCCTATAACATTGAGTCTTAGCCATTTGCTTGGAATTAGAGGCAATGTTGAAAATTTGGAGGCACTTCAAAGTGTTATTTGTAGTTGTCTTTTCTCTAGAGTGGTAAGAAAGGATTAATCTATGAAGTGGTCGTTGACCAATTGGCCAACATCCACCATAGGGAGAGGATTTCCCTTTATGAGTCCTTGTGATACTCTGCGATGAAGCAGGTAGTCAAGAGATTCAACAACCAATAACATGAGCAAGGGGGGAACCTTACCTAATTGAATTGAAAAGGCCAATCTCATTTGACTTACCTTGATTAATAAAGAGGCAAGATGCAACCTAAGTGAATATAATTTCTACAATACTTGGAAAGAAGTGGCCAAATTCATGGCCTTAAATGTGCCTAGGATGAATGATCACTTGACTAGATCATAGGCCTTTTTGAAATCAATTTTAATGAACATGGCATTTAGGGCCAAGAACTTGGCCCACTTCATTCCCTCCCAAATGACTATAGCATTATCCAAGATGAACCATTCTTTGATGAAGCCCATTTGTTTAGTTTGATAATCAATCTTGTACCAAACATTCAACGTTGTAATAAGCTATCGAATAGTGATCAATTTAGGGTCACTACTTTAGGAATAAACTTAACCAAGTCTTCGTTGATATGCTTTCCTAATGATTACTTAAGGAGAACTTCGGTCCAATCCCACAAAATCCAATATGGCCTTATAGCATTGGCATGGACATCCATAAATTTTGGGGGACTTATCATTGACTATCACCATTAATGCTATCATTAGGTCATCTAAGGTAAACTCATTGACACATAATCTTTCATGTTCAAGATTTGATCCTCTAGGTATAATGTCAACGTAGGTTTGCATTTCCACCCTAGATTCTTTCATTAGATGTTCAAATTGAAAAAATCTTTAGTAGTGGTTCACAAATTCCAGCTCAATATATCCCTACTTGGTGACTTGCCCAACCATTGTTTTTATTGCTACAAATTACTTAGAGGTCTCCTTGGTGGCCATGACTTCAAAGACAATGTTCACAAGCCTATATCCACTCTTGATATGATACAAATGGGTCTAAATTTGTGTGTTGCACACACAACATATCTCATCTTCTTTTAGGGAGTGTCTCAACATAGCAACATGCTCTTGAATTCCCTCATCATAGGAAGATAATTGAAGTGTATGAGACAACTCTTCATATTATTTTTTGAAAACCTTATGGTGCTTGTGTCTAACCACAACAATGTCTGTTGAATTCGAAGTTCGCGCCTCAAATGTTAGCATCATTGTATGAATCAATCCAACCAACTTTACCTCTTGACCTATGAAACAAGTTCCAAATCCTTCTAATAGATTAGACATGCATTGGGTGCTTTAGGTGATATACATTGAGAATATATGTTGTTTTCTGCATTCTCATTCATTTTAGCAACACCCCCCAAGATGGGAACATAATGGGTTGATGATCATAGAGAGTAAGCTCCCCCAACACTTACACTGGTCTACCCCTTTGAAATCAAAGAAACAATAGCTATCCACTCATAATATGCCTTTGTAAGTTGTTTCAAAACGTTGTCCTCGCTCTTCTTGAAGTTGGACTAGGGGAACCACAACTCAGTAGAGTCATGCTTGCTAAACTCATTAGCATTGTACACATCAAGTTTGTCTTTAAGTTTATT
>JASDQU010439886.1:29530-53021 GCA_032191745.1 Picea mariana | reverse complement strand
CCAACCCTGGTTTGACAATTTAGTGTTTCAGGACATTCAAAGCTTCAATTTAGCAGCCTGACAACCACTAGTAGATTTTCCATACAATAACAAATATCAACATACGATTAAGATGGCACGTTTCAGTTTCTTTATGGGAGATCGTGCCAGATGCTATTAATTTGGGATCGACTAGAGGACAATGTTCTGTTACGACTATAAGTCATTCAAGAAATGGAAGAACAAATGAAATTGATAAGACATAGGATTAAACAAGCACAAGATCAAATGAAGAGTTATGTTGATGCGAATCATGTTGACCGCAGTTATGAAATTGGAGAAAGAGTATTCTTATGGGTAAAAATGAAAAAGAGTTCAATCAAGTTTGGAAAGGGTGCTAAACTCTCTCCTAGGTTCATGGGACCCTTTGAAGTAGTGGAAAAGAAAAAGTGTATGGCTTATCAACTAGCCTTTCCTTATTCTTTGAGGCGTATGCATGATGTTTTTCATGTATCTGTTTTGAGACATTATATTAGTGACCCTTCACATGTTATTGAAATGAGTTCATTACAGTTGTTGGATGGGGGTTCTCTCATGTTGGAGACAATATTCATTCTAGACCATCGCATTCGAAAACTACGACATTGAATAATTGATTAGTTCAAGGTCCAATGGGACAATTTTAGTCCACACTCGGTTACCTGGGAAGATGCATATGAGATGCGCCAACATTTTACTTACATTTTTTTATAGTTAAGACATATAGATCTATATCAAGTACATTTATTTAATTTCTTTTACATATATTGTACAAACTTCGAGACGAAGTTTAAAACAAGAGGGGGTGTATGTAGCATCCCACTCTACTAATCATACTATTATTGACTTATTCTTTGAGGACACTTTCTTGCAAGTTATCTAGATATGGAACACTATGATTTCATTTAGATTATGGGATATATATGATGATGTTGAGGTGTTATATCTGATTGATTATATTGATGTATATATATGTTGACAAGTGATTTTGCCAAGTCCTCCTGAGTGTGCAAGACACATGAGAGGTTATGAATGTTGTTGGCATCAAAGGGATTCCTTGGACTCCAAATAGAGTTAGGGAGTGGATTGTATTGTTTTAGTATTTCGTTATTATTCACATATGATGTATGATGGATTTTGGTATGATTTATGCATATGTATTTTTGACACTGTTTTTGTCAGTGGATGCAGGCTTGATGATGCTTGCTAATTTGTCTCATATAAGGAGTAAAGGGTCCTTGCACATAAACCAGATATTGAGGGAGAGGTGTGGAAGTGTCCCTGTCACATGCTACTAGAACTCTCGTTGTGACCATAACTATAGGTTAACAATTACCCAGTTTGGGTGGACCACGATGTCGTGAGGGAAGACTGAGACAGTTTCTCACGAAGATTTATAAGGGGCACAAAATAATGTGGAGTCATTATTCATTATAATCCCTTAGTATCTCACAAGGTCAACCAAATGGAGTTTTGATTGCAAGGGGTTGGAAAAACTTCCAAAAGAATTCAATGCAAGTGGCACCCTTGGAGCATGAAGATGTTTATTGAAGGGCACATCGCACAATTTAAACCTGAGTCAATAAAATAGATGGCCTAGAAAACATTGGAATGATTAGACCTTGTTGTATTGAAATAATTAATTAAACAATATATTATTAATTATTAAATTGTAACAGAAGTCTAAGTCGAAGTCTAAAATTAAATAAAGGACTAATTGAATTGTGACATGAGTTAAAGATTTGAAGTAAATCAAATGTTAGGAAATAATAAGTAAAAAAACCTAAAGAATTGATAAAATGCACATGTGTTCATGAAATTATTAAAAAGGAATATTTATTTAGAAATAAATAACAACTAGATAGAATGGGTTGTGCACAGAATATAATTTGAGTCAAGCAAACCTGGCCTAACTAGAAGAAGACTCCTAATCCAAATCTAACTAAAATCTAGTTAGGAGACAACCATTAATTAAGGGATTAGGGAACTAAGAGACAACTAAGAGGAAAAGTAGGAACACATGGGGAAATGTGAGGAAAAGTGATTTTTAAATAAAAATAAAAGAAAATTTACTTTTGCAACCTCGGGAGAATGTGACACATGTAGTGGGTGAATAATCCTTTAACTGAATTATTAAGAAAATAATGAATTATGCATGAGGAACATATGTCCGTAAGGAAGATTCTATAAATAAATTGATGTAGAAGGGAAGGGAATCATGGCTTTGGGGAGAAACATTGTTATGTTGTTCAATTTTTTATTGGTTGTGTTTTTACTTGTGAGAGTTGGGACTCCAGGCTTATGAAAGAGTGGAATCTCTTCCTTGCAAGGAAATATTGGAAGTTGTTGTGTTCTGGTTTTTTTTCTTGGCCCCTTTGTGTCTGAGGAGGCTAAGGGGGAGGAAGTGTACCCATAACATTGGTTGGGAGGTACTGGTGAAGTCTCTAGGATTTGCAAGTAAAGGAAAGAAAGGAGTGCAAGACTTGAAGGGCATCTTTGTTACACAACTTCCATTGGTGTTGGTATTTTTATATTTTGATTTTGTTTATATTACGAGTGTATTAGTATAATAGATTCACAAAGTCATTGTAGATTCTTGGAAAGTTTGAATGCCAAGTGTTATGTTTACTACCAAATGAATAATAGTTACTAGTTATATTTTAAAACTTCCTTGTAAATTTTGGATGTCTCTGAACTCTAATTGAGTGGCATGATCCTCCTTGTACAACATAATTTTATATTTTGTATAGAATATGTTGAAAATCTGTATTTTCATCCATAATTGAAGCATATTGATCAGAGTTTCTTGAGCTTATGTTAGGAAGTTAACAATGGATTTTTCATTGGTAAACCAAGTAATTTGTTCTGAAATTTTATCATGATTTTCTTGTTAAAATTAATTTAAATCCAAATCAAATTCTTGAAGGGATCTCTGTCGAATCGTATTCTAGATCCGAAATTTGTATAATGTTTCCTATTGATGCCTGTGTCAATTTAATTTTCATTGCATTCTGGACTCTCTTGAAATTGTTTAAACCTGAATCATTATGAGGCTCTTTGTTAATTACATTGAGAGAGACATGGATTTTTTGTATATCAGTATAATAAATCGAGACTTTTTGGGATCATGGGTTACCATATGAAGGTTTTCAGTTGTTTTTATTTACTTTTTACAATCTCGGGAATTATCCCTTTTACCTTGCCAAGTTATGCATGTGACCATGGGATAGAACCTAACACTGGCCCTAAGGGAGATATTCACTGACGCTCAGGAGGTTTCTTAAAATCAACACTCCCTCTCAGTTGAAGTGATTACCAGTCCTAAAATGAAGTTGACCGGAAGTTGTAGGTTCACCCCACCCTTCCACCTTTCTTCGTCAACGCTTATGAACTTAATCAAACAACTAGTGAAGATTATCCTCAAGCAAGAACCTACGGTGGAGTTTCACTCAAGAACTTTGGACTTTAGGGTTTTTCCCCATTTCACAACTTTAAAATGCATCACCTGGATCGTCGAACCGCCAAAGGCATCAGGATATAAGGGCTTACACTTTCTTGATCAACATCCGATGTCTACTATGGATTTTCGAACTCCAAGATTTTTTCACCGTTTTGTAACAACGACTTCCTTTTGTTGAATTACGAAACCTCCAAAAAATGAAGGCTTGTACATCTGACGGTCCTCGATCAATCGTTATATATATGACTCTACTTCACTCTGGGACTTCGAAGAATGGGGGTTTCTTAGTCCTAGTTAGTTACAACTCAACATAATGAATCGCTGAACCACTTTAGGATCCAACGACTTGATTTTTCCCACCGATCTATGGTGTAGATTCACTCCGCGACTTCGAGATTTGGGGCTCACTTAATGCATGTTAGGTAGCTAGAGAGCTATTTGAGTTCATTGAATGTAAAGTGGACTAGGTCCACTATATTATTAAATAATTTCCACTATGGTAGTTAGATATAATAAATGGGTATTTAGATGTAATAAATGTAAGAGGACATCTTATAAGGTTATGCTTCTATAAGATTCCTCCTCTAGAATGTTCTTAGGTGATGGTAGCACTATATAAAAGGGTTAAAAAAATGTAATGGGATATGAAGAGAAGTATTGTATTTGAGTGGTAGTTCAATAGGAGGATTCCCCCTCAAAGAGAAAGTGAACAGGAGAGGATCGCTTCAATAATAGGATCCATTGTATGGTGTTACCCTACCTCAAGGGTTTTGTCTCCATCTTGTGTTCATGTTATGGTGAATGTTTTGGATTATTCTCCATGATATTGTGGATCTATTTTAAGATTTGTTTTCAGATATATTCAAACACTTAACAATTGGTATCAGAGCACTTTCCTTGGCCAAAGAAGGGAAGAATGTTTTTCTCTTTTTGCAGATTATGTTTTTTAGGGAAAAAAGAGGGTGGCACACTTCAGTTTATGATATGAAGATTTACGTATATAATTTGGCCAAAAAAATTATATATTTTAATTCCTCTTGGAAAAATACCCAATTTTAAAAAAGCAATTAGCTGAAACAGAGTCCGGGAAGTAAAGTTATGGGCATTTTAAATTCAACAGTTTTTTAGGGTTTTTCCAGAAAAAGCCGCAATTTTATGCAGTAAGTTATTTCCACACCCAGGTTTGTGTTGAATATTTATTCCAAGCATGATATTTTTTACTGGAAGAGACGATGGAACTATTATTTCTTAATTTATACAATCTCACAAGTCTTTATGGAAAGATCACTGGAAATCTTTTGTAGACTAGGGTTTCAAAAAGATGCTCTCATATGGTGGCAATCTTTTAACCATTCTGAGTCGATGTCACTTTTTGAGGAAGAACTTGAAAAATTACTTTTAGAAAAGTGGTATCATACAAAGAGTAAGGATAAATACATGACCAAGAGTTTACTTTCATATGGAAAATCTATATTACAAGTTCCTGGTTGTATTCATAAAGAAAATGTCATTGTTTCTATTAACCCTAAGTGCCAACAAAATTTTATCAATATTCAGTTGCTTAATAGATTGCAAGTTCCTGCAAATAATATTCACAAGATAGGTTGAGGGTGAAAATGTTAAAAATTTTAAAGATTTGAAGATCAGTTGGATATATGTGTTGCATTCATATTTTTATGCTATGGATATGGATGAAGTGGATATTGTTTTGGGATATCCTTGGATAGAATCAATAAGTACCATTAATATTAATGTGAAAAAGAAGTTTTTGAAGTTGTGGTACAAGAAATAGAAAATCACATTGCACGATGTGTCTCTTAGTAAGAAATATGGGCCCATGGAGGCTAGCAAAGAAGTTATTTCTGAGTCTGAAGTTGAATTAGAGGCAAAGTCTACAGAAGGAGATGAAGAAAAACTACATGCAGAACATAATAAAGAAGCTAAGGAGGCCATTGAATCAAAGACACAAAGTGTTTTAGATTTGAAGAAACAAGAACAAATTCCTACAGTCGTTGTATATCACCATCCACATCATATAGAGACATAATAGTCATCAAGGCAAGGGCGTGTGCTTCAACACATTTATGCACCAATAGGGAACTAGATAGGAAAACGATCAAGAGGTGCATGGAGGAATAATGACACTACGGGAGGAGATCAAGCTACATAAACAATCCAATGGAAACCCAAACATGATGCAAAGAAAGATCAGGGTGGGAAGGAAACATATGGACGTCATATTCGACTTCGATTAGGATGGATGGATGGTCATACTTGGTACCAGTTTTCTACATTTCTTAGTTGATCATATTGTATGGTTTATTCTCATGTTTCAAGGATGAAATATGTGAAGGGGGGTGGAATGTAGTATACCTAGGGAGGTAATATGGGGTACCTAGGGAGGTAACCAATGGGAATGTGGTTATGAATTTCTAGTGGAAGTCATTAAATATATGAGAATGTGGTCATTCAATTTAAGGTGGACAAGGTCTACTATATTAATAAATACCCACTATGGTAGTTAAATGTAATAAATGTGAGAAGGCTCTCTAGAAGGTTCCTAGAATATAGGGAGAGATATATAAAGAACTATAAGCAATGTAATGGAACATAGTGAAGAATATTGTGATTGTACAAGAAAGGATTGCTTGAGGAGTTTTATCCTTCCATGAAAATTAATATATGGTGTTACCCTACCACAAGGGTTTTGTCAACATCTTGTGTTAATGTTATGGTGAATGGTTTGGTTTATTCTTGGTCATTTCTGAGGTATATTTGCAGATCTATTCAGGTAGGAAATTTTGGGTTAATTTTCTTCCAAGGTAGAGATGTATTCCAACGTCTTTAAGATACAAATATTTGTCGTTAAGCGCATAAACACGCGTTTGGGGATTAATACATGCAGGAAATACAAGTGGTACTTAAACACACATCTGTTGGACACCCTTGTAACCCCTGTTGGTACCCCTTTGAGTGGTAGTGCATCAGACAACACCTGTATATGGATCAAATTGGGTCTCCCGAATCCCTCCATAGATAAATTGATCAACCTCCTAATTGTTATAGTGCCGTTGAGAACAACACTCAGAAATATACTCTATAGTACCTTGGTAGTTGTCTAGTATGAATAAGGGACAATATAGCCTCCTTAATTGGTTCCCTGAGATATTGGTCTGAGTACTACTATTGGACTCTGCACATATATCAGAGAGCTATAGCACAGGGTAAACCCTTGTCTATAGAACCCTTGGGATGGAAAAAAAAATAGAAAAAAAAAGATATATTGCGGAGCAACTGTATCTCTTGTATTTGAGTTGAGAAACCCAAGAAGAAGTGTGAAATATGTGTGCCAACATTTCCACCATCAATCAAAATATGCATTCCTCCATCGTCGCCTCAATCACATAACTCAAACAATATGTCAAACAAGACATTACTACCTAGCTTGAATCTGTCACTACGATGATCTATGTCAAGCTGCATATCCCAGCAGATCTTCCCTTATCTGACCCACCTTTTCATACCAAAGGTGAAACTTTCTCTCCTTCCCATGATTTTCATCCCCATCACTTTCAGTGTGACCTACGCCTTCCGCGTGTGGATGTGACCAAATTTTATGGATCAGATCCCATTGACTAGGTAACTCAAATGGAAAATTATTTCTCTTTGCATTGAATTACGGATGAGTTGTTCAAACTCTGGTATGGTGCTCTCCATCTAGATCAAGAACATTGGCAATAATGGAAATGGAGAAACAATGGCCACCAAGGGTATGTGGCTTTGACAAAAGGTCGATTATTGATGATTGAGGTTTAAAATTATCAACAATGTGAAAGGGGGATAAAAAAAGGTTGGGCCTTTGCATAGTGGCTTATGATAACCACTCTTATATACTTGGAGGTGGAAGTAGGAACACATATCCTTCATAGGGCGTATTTGAAACCTTTTTTTGACCATATGTGAAACTAAAAAGAAATAAAACTCTTCAATAGTGGTAAGCCACCATGTTGTTAGTCCATGGTTCCTACCGCAAGTTCTTATGGAGTTGATAACTAAAGGAGTTAGCACCAAAGGTTTAAGTTCTTAAGGGAAAAAGAACCTAGTCACAACCATTGGTTGTGTGGAAAATAAGGGATTATAACTAGATGAGAGAAGCACTTGGGTTTAAGAAAAAGGTTATAGCAGTTGGTCACGGAAAGGGATAAGTTCCCAAGATTTATTTTTGTAGATAATAATCAATAGGGACTAGTGCGAGAAAAAAAAATTAGAACCCATGTTCAAGTAGAGAAATTTTGGGCCCATACAAAGAACTGAGAGCAACACAAGCTTGAAGTTGTAGCTGAGTAAATTTATAATTATGTACCTAGTTCGTTGTTAATAAAACTATGTATATAATATATGGAAGTGTAGTAAGACAAAAGGACTAGTTAGTTTCCAAAGGATTTTCTTAGGTATAAGGAACTTACTATAGTAAACATTTTTACCTATATCCAAAATGAATTATATCTACCCTATTATAACTTCTATAGCTTCATGAAAGTAGGAGTTTCGTCAAAAGTATATTAAATACACATTATTAGATGAGGATTGATAAGAAGAAAATCACATATAACAACCTCCTAGATATGTTTATAATGACTCTAATCTTGTTTCTGTCCTTAAAAAATATTTATATGGCCTTACGAAAGATCCTCAGGCTTGGTATGCCAAAATGAATACCATTATTCTTGACATTGGCTTCTATAGATGTCATTCTTTCCCCATTGACTATACCAATAAACTTGGTGACCATATCATACTTATTATTATATTTATTTATGAACTTATTCTCTTTCTCCGTCTAAGTATGCATGCGACCTTATTTTTTTTTTCAAATAGAATGTTGTAAAAAATACCCATTTTCTAGTCGAAACTCAAACTTGTTGCAACTTTCGACTAGAAAATTGTATGGATTGGATCCCACTGACTAGGTAACTCAAATGGAAAATTATTTCTCTTTGCATTGAATTACAGATGAGTTGGTCAAACTCTGGTATGGTGATCTCCATCTATATCAAGAACATTGTCAATCGTGGCAATGGAGAAAAAATGGCCGCCAATGGTATGTGGCTTGGACAAAAGGTTGATTATTGATGATTGAGGTTTAACATTATCGACAATGTGAAAGGGGGGTAAAAAAAGGTTGGGCCTTTGAATAGTGTCTTATGATAACCACTCTTATATACTTGGAGGTGGAAGTAGGAACACATATCCCTCATAGGGTGTATTTGAAACCATTTTTTGACCATATGTGAAACTAAGAAGAAATAAAACTCTTCAATAGTGGTAATCCACCATGTTGTTAGTCCATGGTTCCTACCACAAGTTCTTATGGAGTTGATAACTAAAGGAGTTAGCACCAAAGGTTTAAGTTCTTAAGGGAATAAGAACCTAGTCACAACCATTGGTTGTGTGGACAATAAGGGCTTAGAACTAGATGAGAGAAGCACTTGGGTTTAAGAAAAAGGTTATAGCAGTTGGTCATGGAAAGGGATAAGTTACCAAGATTGATTTTTGTAGATAATAATTGATAGGGACTAGTGCGAGAACAAAACATTAAAACCTATGTTTGAGTAGAGAAATTTTGGGCCCGTACAAATAATTGAGAGCAACGCAAGCTTGAGGTTGCAGCTGAGTAAATTTATAATTCTGCACCTAGTTCATTGTCAATAAAACTACGTATATAATAGATGGAAGTGCAGTAAGACAAAAGGCCTAGTTAGTTTCCAAAGGATTTTCTTAGGTACAATGAACTTACTATAGTAAACCTTTTTACCTATATCCAAAATGAATTATATCTACCCTATTATAACTTATATAGCTTCATGAAAGTAGGAGTTTCGTCAAATGTATGTTAAATATGCCTTATTAGATGGGGATTGATAAGAAGAAAATCACATGTAACAACTTCCTAGATATGTTCATAATGACTCTAATCTCGTTTTTGTCCTTAAAATATATTTATATGGCCTTACAAAATATCCTCAGGCTTGGTATGCCAAAATGAATACCATTATTATTGACATTGGCTTCTATAGATGTCATTCTTTCCCCATTGACTATACCAATAAACTGGGTGACCATCTCATACTTATTATTATGTTTATTTATGAACTTATTTGATTTCTCCATCTAAGTATGCATGTGATGTTATTTTCTTTTTTCAAATAGAATGTTGTAAAAAATACCCATTTTCTAGTCAAAAGTCAAACTTGTTGCAACTTTCGACTAGAAAATTTTATGGATCGGATCCCACTGACTAGGTAACTCAAATGGAAAATTATTTCTCTTTACATTGAATTACATATGAGTTGGTAAAACTATGGTCTGGTGATCTCCATCTAGATAAAGAACATCGGCAATCGTGGAAATGGAGAAAAAATGGCCGCCAAGGGTATGTGGCTTGGACAAAAGGTTGATTATTGATAATTGAGGTTTAAAATTATCGACAATGTGAAAGGGGGATAAAAAAAGGTTGGTCCTTTGCATAGTGGTTTATGATAACCACTCTTATATACTTGGAGGTGGAAGTAGGAACACATATCCCTCACAGGGGGTATTTGAAACCTTTTTTTGACCATATGTGAAACTAAGAAGAAATAAAATTCTTCAATAGTGGTAAGCCACCATGTTGTTAGTCCATGGTTCCTACCGCAAGTTCTTATGGAGTTGATAACTAAAGGATTTAGCACCAAAGGTTTAAGTTCTTAAGGGAATAGGAACCTAGTCACAACCATTGGTTGTTTGGACAATAAGAGCTTAGAACTAGATGAGAGAAGCACTTGGGTTTAAGAAAAAGGTTATAACAGCTGGTCACGGAAAGGGATAAGTACCCAAGATTGACTTTTGTAGATAATAATCGATAGGGGCTAGTACGAGAACAAAAAATTAAAACCTATGCTCGAGTAGAAAAAATTTGGTCCTGTACAAAAAATTGAGAGCAACGGGAGCTTGAAGCTGCAACTAAATAAATTTATAATTCTGCACCTAGTTCGTTGTCAATAAAACTATGTATATAATAGATTGAAGTGTAGTAAGACAAAAGGCCTAGTTAGTTTCCAAAGGATTTTCTTAGGTATAAGGAACTTACTATAGTAAACCTTTTTACCTATATCCAAAATGAATTATATCTACCCTATTATAACTTCTATAGCTTCATGAAAGTAGGAGTTTCGTCAAATGCATGTTAAATACACCTTATTAGATGGGGACTGATAATCACATATAACAACCTCCTAGATATGTTCATAATGACTCTGATTTCATTTTTTTCCTTAAAATATATTTATATGGCCTTAAGAAAGATACTCAGGCTTGGTATGCCAAAATGAATACCATTATTCTTGACATTGGCTTCTATAGATGTCATTCTTTCCCCATTGACTATACCAATAAATTGGGTGACCATCTCAGACTTATTATTATATTTCTTTATGAACTTATTCGCTTTCTTCGTCTAAGTATGCATGTGACCTTATTTTCTTTTTTCAAATAGAATGTTGTAAAAAATACCCATTTTCTAGTCCAAAGTCAAACTTGTTGCAACTTGTACAACACCTAAATTAGATGTCACTTTGAACCATAAATTAGCTGGTATCCTTTTTATTTGACTCATACCCATCCTCATATTTCCTCTGATGGTGGTATTGTTGTATAATATATCCAAACTTCCAATGAGAGACATCAAAAATATGTAAAGAGGATACTTTATTATACCTCAAGTATAGTTCAGTTGGAAATATAGTATAGTTTGTGGGGGACTCCTTTGTTTTTTTCTTCACTAATAACAATTAGGTTAGTAACCCTAATAATCAATAAAAGTATATTGTGGGTCCTTCTTTTACTCTTAGATTTATACATGTCACATGGGCTTGTACGAGGCAATATGACATTTATAGTTATTCAGTGAAAGAAAACTATTAAGAAATAGTTAGAAAAATTCAAGAATCATTGTGGCTACGATAGAAAAATATTAAGTGATGCAGAACCCCTATCCCTCTTAAGGGCCGCACGACCTCCCGATCAGGATCTTCTAGTTCCGAAGCCAAAATGGATCTTTTAGTTCCAAACTGGAACCCTTCGAATGAACACACAGGTCCCCCACAAATGCTCAGTTGGATTTTCCAAGCGCCAAGCATGAGCTCCCACAGCACACGACCAAGAGTCGTGACCTTGCGCTAAGACAAAAAGGGGACTTATCGTGGACTGGGAGTTCACAAGTCAAGCATCCCATCCCTTTGTCCTTCAAATCCTCAGTTTTCAAAATGTCGAAATATTGTGGATTAGGACTTCACAAGTCAAGTGTCCCATCCCTTTGTCCTTCGAATCCCCAGTTGTCGAAATGTCAAAGTATCGTGGACCAGGACTTCACAAGTCAAGTGTCCTGTCCCTTTGTCCTTTGAATCCCTGGTTGCTGAAATGTCGAAATATCATGGCATTCATTCAACGACTCACAATAATCCCTGGGATCTACAGTCCAGGTCCGACCTCGTTATTTCATTATTTCATGATTTGGGGTTTTGGGAGACAAGGACCTCTGTCCTTCCAACTTGTGATACCCAAAATCGCAATGTGGACCAACGGTCCAGATTTTCTTTTGATCGACGGTTCAGGTCAAATTGCGATTTCACAATTTGGGGTTTTGGGAGACAAGGACCTATGTCCTTCCAGCTTACGATACTCAAAATCGCAATGTGGACCAACGGTCCATATCTTCCTATGATCGATGGTTCAGGTCGAATCGCGACTTTTCTATTTCACGATTCGGGGTTTTGAGGCGCAAAGAACTCCACCTCCCAACTCACGATACCCGAATTTGCGAAAGGGACCTATTCAAACAATTCTTAAATTTTTTATCCCCAAGGCCTAAATTTTTCTTTTTCAGGTTTCGGCTTTTCATAAAACATAAGTTTCGTTATCACTCCCAAACGTGGAACCAATTTCTAAAGAACTCAATTATTTGAATAATAAAAGGCAAAAAAACCTAAAAGAGTTTTAGGAATCCCGATGCCTTTTCTATAAAATTATTTTAATAATGATAAGTTTTAAAACTAACAGATTTAAGGTTAAGTTTAAAGAGTTTTCGGGATTCGAGGTTTGCTGAAAACATATTTTTCAATACAAATTGATTCACGAAATCCTAATCTTAGCGATCCCGATCACCGAAATCCTGACTTTTCATAAAACCTTTTTTCATTGTTACTTTGGAGTTCGAGGTTCTGCGAGGATATACCTCTCATCAATACGATCTCCGAAATCCCGATCCCCGATTTCTTGAAATAAAGAAAGTTAGTCAAAATGATTATTAATTAATTCTCTAATGTAAAAGGTTAAGGGTTAAGATAATCATTTCGCGATTTCAGGATTCGCGGTTTACTAATAACACATCTCTTGTCATAATGATTCCCGAAATCCCGAATCCTGAAACCCCGATCCATAATTCGTGTTAAATCAAACTAACTATGTTTTGTCCTTAATCATGATTAGTTAGTTAATTAAGATGATTTTAAGTCATGTCTTTAATAACACGTCGCGATTTCTCAATTTTGGAGATTGGATTTCATCGATGACATACTTACAACATGAACTTCGAAATCCCGAAAAACAAAGTCTTTAGTCTTAATCTATGATTAGCACCAATTAACATTTTTCCAAAATAGGATTAATGATAATCATTCTTTTTAAGTTTTCGTTCATGTTTCTGTTTCTGATTGAGTAAAGTGTCCCGAGTTTTCTTTAAAAATCCAAAGGCGCTAAAATACGACCATTAAATGTGTATCTCAGTAAGATATCTTCAGCATTAAATTCCTTGAATTCTTGTCAACTGCGTCAATCCCATCACTTTTAAATGTGTTAAAAGAGCATTTGAATGTCTCTGTTTTCATTTTAACAAGCGCAAGAAACACTCAGCTGAGCTCATTCATTCATTTTCTGTGACAGGTTTTCCATTTAACGTAAAGTCATGGCACCAAAAAAGGCACTGAAGAAGAGTGAAGATACACAGGAAGGAGATATCATCTCCGACACCACACCACACGCTGTAGACTCCATTAAATCTTGGACTCAAATCTCTGAATTTCTGGAATGTGAACTCAAGAATGCTCATCCTAATTATGAGAATCACTATCGAGACATAGCTGAATCAGAGCTTCATAAGATCATTGAGCGCCCTCAGCTCATGGCATACAATGATATGATCAGTTGGTCCCTAGAAAAGGTCGATATCCTGACGAGGATCATCTTAAACGACCAAGGAGTTATCGTCGACTCATTCAGGCCAGAATACATACAAGTAATGTATAAACTCTCGCCAAATCCTAAACATACTTTTAATGCTGAGTTTTTAGCAGAGCTTCAGAGGAAAGAATGCACTGAGGCAGACCAGACATATCCTAATATGATTAGAGAATGGTGGAGGTGTCCATGAAATTTTAGAGCTGATACCCATGGGGTTTATGCTACAACATCCTTGAATGAATACATGGTATACGTAGCCATTATGCTATGTAGACTTTTCGGGAGAAAAGATCCCTGCCATTTTCATGCAGATTGGGTGCCCTTTTTAGAAGAAGCTTCAGAAGGGTATGCTTTTAACTGGCATAAGATTTTGTCAGATAACCTAACACAAGAAATCTCAAACTACAAAGTAGAAAAATCAAAGGGACAACCAGTAGCCTTTTACATGTCAGCATACATTATGGATGCAATCTTCTATGTCACTCCTTTTCCCTTAATGAATTGGAGTTGGAACATTACCTGTCCAGAACCCATTCATAAATATCACTCTGCCCTTTGCGAAGAAAATGCTAAGGATGCATTTTATGAAGTTTGTCATTTTGTTATAATTCCCATTGATAAAATATTTTTTGGATGCGGACCCCCTCGCATTTCTGATACAATCACAGAAAATCTTAAAGCAATTGCTGACTAGTTTATTGAGGAGAATTTTTCCTACATTAGGGTTTACAATTGTTCCATTTCCCCTCATGCACTCCCTAAATTCCTACCAGATAGATTGGTGTGCAGTGAGGTAGCCCACCAGATAGTAAAGCGCGGCAATGGATTAGAACTAAAAGCAGCTCAGAAGAAGTCATGGCCAACTTTCCCTGTACATATTGGGAAATTTTCATTACTGAATCTAGGCCATTCTAAAGTAGAGGATGAATCATTAGAAGAAGTAAAATTAGTAGATATTGAGCACAGAAAGCATGTCCCCTATCAAGTAATAAGTAGCCATTTTATGCATTGTAATATAAAAGCCTATGAGCATGAAACATCTATCTATGATGATGTATTCAAGGATGTTAAATCCTATGAAGAAGTACTGAACAGAGTATAGGCCATGCCACCTAACTCATAGACCGGATTCATGTCATTCCAGAGCCATAGGTGAAGTTTTCTACCCAAGAGTTTGTAGGGTGAAGCTTTGACCCCACCTCCAAAGTAGGAATGGCCTCCCTCGGGGTTTGAAACAAATATACAAGACAAAGAAAATACCAAAGGCAAGATGAAGGATATTGGGATACCTTTCGAAGACACAGAGAGTTCCCAGGCAAAAGAATTAAAGACAGGGTAGGGAAAGGAGCTAGAAACACCCCTAGAAATCCCTAAGGATGTTCCAAAAAAGACAGAAGGAACAACATCGACAGAGCTCGGAAGTCCCATTACTTCCTTGACCCCATTACAGTCAACTTATGGAAACCCCCACGAAGGAGCTTTGTATGTCAGTGATATGGAGCCAATTTCAAGGGATGAGATCCCTTCATCAGATTATTTTTTCAGTAAAAAGAGAAGAGAAATCTTGAAACAGGAAATCCATCCAAGAGGAGATGGGATGATTAAAAAACATAGGGTCATTATAGATGGAAAGAAACCTAAAGATGGAGAATTTGCTACAGAGTTAGAAGGCACGATGGGAGCTATAGCATCGACAAATATATATTTTGTTGGTAGTTTGACAACCATGCTAGAACAAAAAGACCAAACAATAGCTCAGCTACAAGCTAAATTGAAAGAAACTGAGAGAAATATTAGTTGGGGAATAAAAAAGGGTCTAGAACAAGCTAGACTAAAAGATATTCAAGAAATTCAGAAAATGAAAACAGGCTTAGAAGAGGCAAAACAGATAATACAGGTCACACAGGCACAGGTCCAAAAGAAGGAAGAAGAAAATAAACAGTTACAAGATAAAATTAGTTCTATTACAAATCAAGTAGTAAAACTTGAAATTTTCTAGGCACAAGCATTGGGAATACATTTGAAAATAGAAGAAGAACAATAGAAAGTGTTTTTAAGTCTAGAAGTAGTCCAGAATTACTTTCAAGACACAAATAAACCCTTGGAGAATGTTCTCCAGAAGGAAAGAGAAGTGAAAGCAGCCAGAGTGACTTTCCAAAAGGAAGTAGCCCTCTCAACAAAAGAAGAAGTCGGAAGGATTCATAAATTATCCATTTCAGAATAGGTTAAAGGAGATGTAATACTTAAAGTGTGGGAAGAAGACCTGGCCAAAAATAAAAGAATAACCAGAGATGTCAATGATGATTGCCAGGGAATTTTTGATCTCTTAGAAAAGACTTCATTGAATATTGGAAAAAATGACTGTCCTAGATTATTAGGTGAGATTAGCATTGTCAAGCACCAGCTAAGGTTCAAAGAAGAGTTGGAGGAAATGAAGATAGAGATCTCAAAAATTAAAGTAATCAATATCTCTGAAATCGAGAAATGGATTGTAATCCCAAACTTAAATTTGCAAACTATTAAGTTCACAGGGAAGATGATAGAAGATCGTTTTCCTGAATTACAGAAAAGATTCTTCATATTTGAAGCAAAAGAGGTACCAGATGCTCCCAGATTTTTGGTGAAATTTTTGGGAAAGTGTGTTCATTGTCTTGAAGCGGAGAAAGGAAGTTCATCAATACAAACATAAAAGCACTCTTTTGAACATTTTCATTATTAGAAATTAGAAAAGAAATGTAAATGGTTTGACATTATTCATATATGTAACCGTAATATTAGGAAGTTGGTTAATCACCAACGAGAAAATATTTGATGATCATGTATAAATATATTTTCAGAACACTGAGAAAAGGCTTTTGGTTTTTTAGTAGAGAGTCGATTGTATTAAAAATTTTCCAATGCATCGTAATATATGATACAGACAAGATTATGAATCCTTCCAATTTGTAGCTATGTGTTCTTTAACCCTGTTTACTATATTTTTATATGTTTTTCTCTCAATGTCTTTCTAATGAATGATCAATTTGAAGTTTATTGTAAACGTCTTTTATAGTTTATATTGATTCGGTTATCAAATTATTTACAGCTTTTCCTCTAAAATTGCTATCAATGATTTTAAGACCTATGAATCATTTGATCCTTAATGTTTAACACTTCATTAGAAATCTTGTTTTCTTCTTTATTCCCTGTTACAATATGAGATTCTTTCTTGATTAAAGCCTCATATTTTTCAGTAGTATCTTTTTGTTATTTTATAATTCTCAAATTGTTGCAAATCCAGGAAACCACCTCGACTGTATTTATGTTAATGTTTTGAATTTCAAAACTATTTTTCCTATTTTCATCTCTTAAAAGACTGAAGTAACAATTGATTGAACTCTTTCACAATTAAATAAAATCTTATTCTCCATGACTGTCCCAAATAGCAGACAACCCAACATTGAACCTAGCCTCCAAGATCAAACTAGTATTGCTTTGAAACTATTTAATACCATCCTACAAACAACAACTAACCGGACTGAATTAGAACGTTCATGGGATGCTATTGAGAGAGATATTAGCATCTAAGAACAACAGGAAGCTAGATAGAGGCAGTTGAGAAACTGATTATGCTTTATCCTTCCTTTTCAATTCTTATCCTTAAATTATATTTACTTTTACGGATGCCTTGATGGTATACTTTACAGCCTTAAAGTATAAACTTAGGAACAACATATTTTTGGCGTAGTTGTCAGGGAACGAAGAAACAAAACTTTTCCCTGGGAAGAACGACATTGACATTTTCTGTCTTTGATATTGAACAAGGATAGAAAACCTTCTTAGGCTACCGTTATTTTTCACTTGGTGACAACACGATAAATAAACTGGCTATTAGCCAAAAGAACACTAGAAAAAACTTGGATAGCAAGTAGACCTCGCCAGTCTCTGATCCGAAAAATATTTTATAATCACGAAAATCGCTTAGACAAGTCTTTTTACCCATACATACTATATGTCAGCCTGACTTTACATAGTTGAATGTTTCGAAAACACTTGAAAGATCTGTTCCACTTCCCCTCTCATACGATACATTCTCTTTTCCTGAGGTTTCCTCCCCATATTTCCGAGAATCTTCTCCTCACACATTCTGAGCTTCAGCCTCAAATCTACCCATGGTTGCATAAGGAGGTGCTGGAGCTGGAGGTGGTGCCCCTGGAGGACCAGCTGGTGGTCAAGTACCACTTCCTGGAATCTTCGCTAAAGTAGCTGCTAGATATGCCCCCCTTGTCCTCCTAGTTCCCCTACATGATCTCCCCGAAAATTATATGAAAAGCCTTTTGAAATTTACAGGGGAAGGGGATTTGACAGGCCAAGAACATATAAACTTCTTCGACCAATTTGCTAACATCCTCGGAATAGAACACGAAGATGTCTATTCTAGACTCCTCGTTCAGACTTTCGAAGGACAGGTGAGGACCTGGTTCTAATCCTTAGAAGCTGGATCTTTAAGATCTTATGAAGAACTTGAAATCTCTTTTATTAGACAATGGCGAGATAGGAAGGACCACCTCTACTACCTAACTGAATTTGGAGCCCTTAGAAAGAAAAACTCAGAATCGGTTCTAGAATTCACACAAAGGTTCAACAAGTTGTATAATAAAATATCTGTTGAGGTCAAACCTTCACAACTTGCAGCAAAGGTGACTTTTGCTGGTGATTTTGATCCCGATTTCACCTTATTATTGAGAGAAAGGAGATCAATAGATCTCACAAAAATGCAAGATGATTCTCTTGAGATTGAATCAAACATGATGGCATCAGGGAAATTAAAAGCCAAAATAGAAACTGGGAACAAAGAAAATAGGAAATTCAAAGAGCAAGGTGGACCCTCAGGATCGGGGAAATCCTCAGGAGATAAAATAGATGAGATGGCTAGGATAATTCAATAAATTTCAAATAAGATCTCAAAAATGGAACTAGAGAAATCGAAAAGAGATAATTTCCCCAAGAGAGATTTTAGAAGGAATCTTGATCCTCAGGCCCCACAGAAAATAATTAAAAATGAAGATAAAAAAATTCCAACCCCCTTAAAAAGTGAAAACTTCATTGGAGAAGAGGATCTAGAATATTTTCAAGAGATTGATGAGGATATTAATAATCTTGGCGACGATAATAAATCACCTTATATCGAGACAAGATTATGAAAATTCTTTAAATAAAGAAATTATATTGGAAGACAATGTCAGCAATGACATTTCTGAGAATTTGGCTTATCAAGGTACCGCAGATGATATTATAGCCGAACTTCAAGAAAAATATAATTTAAGACCTAGGAACAAATCTCTCCCAACTGTTCCAACTAAAAGGATCTTTCCAAGGGGCGAAACTGATATGGCGACTCCAAAAGTTGTTGACAAACAGATTGCAAAAAAACACATAGCTGATACACAACCTGTCCAGTCAGGGCCAGTAGAAATACTCGTTGTGAAGACACAAGCTCCTGTAAATGAAAACAGTCCGCATCACAAAGAAAAGATGAAAAGAAAGGAATGGAGGCCCCGAATATAGAAAATGACAAGGCCCTAGGAAATTTTAATCTGAAAAACGAAATAAATAAAATCAAAATTCCTATTCCCCTTGTTGAACTAGCTAAAAATCTCATATACAGAAAACAAATCGCCAAGATGATTAACTTTTCTGAAGATGAAAGCCAGGCCGATGTCATCAACTTAGAAGATGACAAGGCAAACATAGTCTTTGGTCCACACTTCGAAGGTGCGAGAGACACTGTGGCCCCCTTTTATATCACGTTCACCCTGTTTGATCACCTACTTCATAATTGTATGTTGGATTCCGAGGCTTCCCACAATGTGATTCCAAAGGAAATTATGGAGAAACTTGGTCTCAAAATCACAAGGCCCTATGGTGACTTATATTCTTTTGATTCAAGAAAAGTCAAATGCATAGGTATGATTAAAGATCTAGTGGTAGGTCTAGCACAAATACTTGCTAAAAACATTCTTATGGATGTAGTAGTCGCTGACATCCCTCCAAAGTATGGTATGATATTATCTAGGTCATGGGGTGCCAATCTTGGAGGATCTCTCCAGCTGGACATGACATATGCTACAATTCCAGTTTTTGGAGGACAATACACACGTCTTTACAGAGATACTAGGTTGGCATTCATGGTAGGTGATCCACATAACCCAAATAATCATCCAGTTTATATTGTTGACCAAGACTTAGGAAATTGTATATTATCTATTGATGATGATTTTGAAGTAGATATAGACGAAAATTTTATAGAAGAAAAAACTGAAAAAGATAAAATAAAAAAAAATGTATATAGCACTGGTGTATGGAAAATGTATTTTTATGGTGCCTCATCTTTCCTTGGAGTTGGAGCAGGAGCACTCCTTGTGGCTCTCGATGATCAATTCATAATCGCCTTTTCATATAGGCTTCAGTGGAATGTGGATTGTACAAATAATGTATGCAAGTATGAAGCTTTAGTGCTAGGATTAGAAGCTGCTAGGAGGATGAAAATAAAGAAACTCGAAGTCTTTGGTGATGCCGAGTTAATCATAAAATAGGTGAATCGGCAGTACCAGGCCAAGCATCCTAGATTGCAGTCCTATAGGAATTGTGTCTGGCATTTGATCAAGAATTTCTTCCCCTCTGTGAATGTTCATTTCGTCCCAAGGTTTGAAAATCAACAGGATGATGCTTTAGCCAAAGCAGCATCAACTTTCACACCCCCAACCATTTTAAAATTAAAGTATCACACACAAATGAGACATCGAGCTTCAATACCGAATAACATACAACATTGACAAGTCTTTGAGGACGATGAGCAACTTTGAAAATTTTTAGAATCAATAGATGAATTTGCAGAAACGCATACTGGTCAAGAAAATCAAAATGATCCCATTTGGATCATGCAGGAGGGGAAGGATTCTAAAGAGTTTCACAATAAAATCATGAATCACTGAATGCTTGTTCTCAAGAACAACCAGATTCCCAAGGGCCTAATTCCCTTGGAAATATTATTCAATCAAGATGATATCCCTTCAAAAACTACCCTACAGCCCCAACCAGAGGAGTTTGACGACTGTAACATAGGAACTAAAGAAAACCCACAGATGGTAAAACTATCCAAATATCTATCTACAGAAAACAAAAATAAATACACGAAGTTGCTTAGAAAGTACAAAGACGTTTTCGCATGGTCGTATGAAGAACTAAAAACCTATGACACCTCTGTGATCGAACATAAGATACCCTTGAAGCCTGGTGTCAAGCCCTTTAAACAAAAACTCCAACAAATAAACCCCATCATACTACTTGTTATCGAACGAGAAGTCAAAAAACTCCTTGATGCTAAGATAATTGTAGCACTGAGATATTCTTATTGGGTAGCCAACCTAGTCCCGGTTAGGAAGAAAAACGGGGAAATTAGACTATGTGTCGATTTCAGAAATCTTAATAAATCCTCTCTCAAAGATAATTACCCCCTACCTAAAATGGACCATGTTCTAGAAAAAGTAGTAGGAGCTAATAGGATGTCAATGATTGACAGTTTTTCAGGTTACAATCAAATTGCCGTCAGTGATCACGATAAAGAAAAAACAGCCTTTACCACTCCTTGGGGTACATTTATGTACGATAAAATGTCATTTGGTTTGATGAATGCAGGTGCTAATTTTCAACGCGCAATGGATATCGCTTTCGTTGGCGAATGGGACAAATTTGTATTTATCTATTTGGATGCCCTAACTATTTTTTCTAAATCAGATGAAGATCATCTGATACATCTCAAACATATATTTGATAAATGCCACAGGTTTGGTCTATCCTTAAATCCTAAGAAGTCTCACTTCGCTATGCAAGAAGGAAAGATTTTGGGTCATATCATATCTCGAGATGGAATTAGAATTGACCCTAAAAGAGTTGAAGCTATAGATACAATAAGTATTCCTAGGAATGTGAAAGAAATCCAGTCATTCTTAGGAAAAATAATTTTTTTGAGAATATTTATTCCTAACTTGAAATCCTGAAATTGATTACAGATATGCTCAGGAAAAATAGCGAAGTGAAATGGACAACAGAAACTAAGGCATCCTTTGCCCATATCAACAAGGTTATAAGCAAGGCGCCTGTACTAGAGAGCCCCGATTATCTCAAGGATTTCCTTATTTTTTCATTTGCCTCTGAACACACACTCGTTGCCTTACTCCTTCAGAAGAATGAACAAGGTTTTGAGCAACTGATAGCCTTCTTTAGCAAAAGTCTCCGAGATGCTGAATTCATATATAATATAATGGAAAAACAAGCATATGCTATGGTAAAAACGTTAAAAGCTTTCAGAACTTATGTTGTACATTCTAAGGTGATTACATATGTACCCACTATCTCCGTAAAATATATTTTGGTTCAGGCAGAAAGTGATGGCAAAAGAGGAAGATGGCTTGCCAAAATTCAAGAGTTCGACTTGGAGATTAAACCGACAAAATTGGTAAAGGGGCAAGGCTTAGCTAAACTCTTAGCTGAATCCAATTTCAGATCCCTTAGGATAAACAACTCTTAGGGGGAGGAAGAGTGGGTAGACGTGAATGAACTTGAGGACCAAATAACTGAAAACTGAATTGAAGAGAAATTTGCTTCATCAAATTGGTACAAGGACATAGTATCCTACTTGCTGACATTGAAATGTCCAAGTGACTTGTCTCCATCCAAAGCTAGAACGCTAAAGTTGCATGCGATCAAATACTGTATTTTTGAGAAACAATTATATTGGAAGGACCCGCTTGGCTTCCTCTTGGTCTGTCTGGTCGAATCAGAAACATAAAAGGTTATAAGCCAATTTCACGAAGGAGTGTGTGGAGGACACCACGCCTGGAGGGCTACGACATATAAAATACTGAGGGATGGTTATTATTGGCCCAAAATTTTCTCAGATGTCAATTCTAAGGTACGAGCTTGCATCCCTTGCCAATTTTTTGTAGGAAAACATAAACTCCCAGCGATGCCATTGGTTCCGGTCAAGACAGAAGCTCCTTTTCAGCAATGGGGACTAGATTTCATAGGTGAAATTAATCCTCATTCTAGTGCTCAACGCAGATGGATCTTGACCACTACAGACTACTTCACCAAATGGGTGGAATCTATTCCAACAAGAAAGGCCACTGATTTGGTGGTTATAAATTTCCTAGAAGAAAATATTTTGTCTAGGTTCGGCCGTCCCAGAAAGATAGTCACAGATAATGCACATACTTTTAAATCTATGGCTATGGTCAGTTTTTTCCAAAGATATAATATTGTACTCGGTCATTCCACAACATACTACCCTCAGGGAAATGGTCTGGCAGAATCTTCAAACAAGAGCTTAATGAGTATAATCAAGAAAGTGCTAAATGAAAATAAAAAGTCTTGGCGTGTGCCTTTGAAATATGCTCTGTGGGCAAATCAGATAGGCACAAAAAAGTCTATCGGTACTTCTCCCTTCCAAATGGTATATGAAACAGATGTAGTGTTGCCTATAAACATAGCACTTCCTATAATGAAACTATGGCAAGATGAGAAGGAAGAACCAAATCCTGTCACAAGAAGGATAAATCAGCTGATTGAAGTTCAGCAGCACAAGGCGGTAGTGGATGAAAGGTTGCATAAGTACCAGGATGACATGAAAGTGTTATTCGATCGTAAAGTCAAAGACAAAAATTTTCTCCCCGGAGCTTTGGTTTTTAGATGGGACAC
>JASDQU010439886.1:17465-29219 GCA_032191745.1 Picea mariana | reverse complement strand
CTGATACTTTTCATATTGTCCTTTCATAGGATTCTGGCAGATAGCCCGATAAGAAAAAGTAGCAAACAGACAGCCTGAAAGCAGAAGATAAATTTGCCAGAATAGGTGATAGATAAGATTTTCTGTTATTTTAAAAAGAAGAATGATAATGGTAAGGCAAAGTTATGAGTTCCAACAAAGTCCATTTTATGAAAACAAAGATTTTTGTATCAAAAATGCATTGCTTATCTCATAAGCTAATAGGTCAATAAAAAGTGTTTTCAATATCTAAGCCTTAAGGGTTTCACCTAGAACAAGATAAGAGGTAAATGAAGTAAAAATCTTTAAGATAAGAGTCTAAAGGGTTGGGTTTGATTTATAACCTATGTATTCTGACTTACAGATCGTTCTACGTCTCCTTTTATACCCTCAATTCTGAATCAATTGCTTTTTTGGGTTTCCCATAGAGGTAGGAGAGAATTACGTCTTAACTTTGAAATTGAAAAATAGTTCCTAATCAGTAAGACCAGTCCTCATATTTCTTATTCTCCAACTAAACATGGTTATGCTTAGGCCAATCCGGACTCTCCTAGGTTTCTTAATAGTTTTTCTAAGGATTTAAGCTTGCTCAAAGGAAGACCCCTGAAATTAATCTTCCCCTTTTTTATCTGGGGATTAAGGTGTTTTGAAAGTTGAGAAAAGGTTGCTCTAGAGTAATAAAAATAGGTTGACAAACCTCTATTGCAAATTTTTACACAGATACCACCCCTAGTATATTAAGTATCATTGATTTCCCCCACTTTGTATTCATAAGCTAAATATAAGACAGATGGTGAAAGTAAATTCATATTTGATTGACCCCATCTAGTCCAAAAGACAATGAAAGGAAATTCATTTAAATGATTTCCCTCATCTAATATAAAGTAACAAATAACTTCACCTGGGTACTAAATAGGCCCGCTGGCAGTGAAGCAATATCTGAGTGTAAATATATAATTAGCATTCGAAGCGGTGAAAGTAAATTCAGTAAAAAAGGACAGATAAGTTCATCGGGGTACTGAATAGGCTCGCTGGCAGTGAAGAAATATCTAAGGTATCTGTAAATTTGTCATACTTATCTACCACTCTACTCTAGTTACCAGTTTTTTCAAAACTGAATCTGCATCCCAAGTCTAGACGGAGCTCCCCTTTTAAAAATATAAGTTTTGTTTCGTTTGATGCAAGCCGAAAGTCACACATATGTTGAGTTTCCTAAGATTGTTTTGACCATCTTAATGCTAACTTAATTTCAGACGAGAAGGAGAAGATTATGAAGGAGACTGCAAATGAGTTTAAAACAAATAAGAACTTTGAAAATATTTTCAGAAGTTAAAATGAAATCTCTTTTTTCCTCTATTTCCCCTTCCTTAGCAATTTCTGCAGTGATAAACCCTTGACCCCTTTAACCCAATGGATTCACTAAGTCTACATGTTCTCCTTGTCCCACAAGGAGACAAGGTCCCCAGTTGGAGCCTATGTTGAAACAATTCTTAAATTTTTTATCCCTAAGGCCTAAATTTTTCTTTTTCGGGTTTCATCTTTTCATAAAACATAAGTTTCGTTATCACTCCCAAACATGGAACCGATTTCTAAAGAACTCAATTATTTGAATAATAAAAGGAAAAAAAACCTAAAAGAGTTATAGGAATCCCGATGCCTTTTCTATAAAATTATTTTAATCATGATAAGTTTTAAAACTAACGGATTTATGGTTAAGTTTAAAGACTTTTCGGGATTTGGGGTTTGCTGAAAACATATTTTTCAATACAAATTGATTCGCAAAATCCCGATTGTCGAAATCCCGATCTCAGAGATCCCAATCACCGAAATGCTGAATTTTCATAAAACCTTTTTTCATCGTTACTTCAGAGTTCGGGGTTCTGCGAGGACATACCTCTTGTCAATACGATCTCCAAAATCCCGATCCTCGATTTCTCGAAATAAAGAAAGTTAGTCAAAAAGATAATTAATTAATTCTCTAATGTAAAAGGTTAAGGGTTAAGATAATCATTTCGTGATTTTGGGATTCGCGGTTTAGTAATAACACATCTCTTGTCATAATGATTCTCGAAATCCCGAATCATGAAACCCCGATCCATAATTCGTGTTAAATCAAACTAACTGTGTTTTGTCCTTAATCATGATTAGTTAGTTAATTAAGATGATTTTAAGTCCTGTCTTTAATAACACGTCGCTATTTCACGATTTTGGAGATCAGATTTCATCGATGACATACTTCTTGACAACACAATCTCCGAAATCCTAAAAAAAAAGTCTTCAGTCTTAATCTATGATTAGCACGAATTAACCTTTTTCCAAAACAAGATTAATGATAATCATTCTTTTTAAGGTTTCATTCATGTTTTGGTTTCTGATTGAGTAAAGTGTCCAGAGTTTTCTTTAAAAATCCAAAGGCACTAAAATACGGCCATTAAATGCGTATCTTAGTAAGATATCTTCAACATTAAATGCCTTGAATTCTTGTCAGCTGCGTCAATCCCGTCACTTTTAAATGTGTTAAAAGAGCATTTGAATGTCTGTGATTTCATTTTATCAAGCGCAAGAAACACTTAACTAAGCTCATTCATTCATTTTCTGTGACAGGTTTTCCATTTAACGTAAAGTCATGGCACTGAAAAAGGCACCGAAGAAGAGTGAAGATACACAGGAAGGAGATATCATCTCCGACACCACACCACATGTTGTAGACTCCATTAAATCTTGGACTCAAATCTCTAAATTTCTGGAATGTGAACTCAAGAATGCTCATCCTGATTCTGAGAATCATTGTCGAGACATCACTGAATCAAAGCTTCATAAGATTGTTGCGCACCCTAGCTCAAGGGATACAATGATATGATCAGTTGGGCCCTGGAAAAGGTCAATATCCCGATGAGGAGAATCTTAAATGATCAAGGAGTTATCGTCGACTCATTCAGGCCAGAACACATACAAGTAATGTATAAACTCTCGCCAAATCCTAAACATACTTTTAATGCTGAGTTTTTAGCAGAGTTTCAGAGGAAAGAATGCACTGAGGTAGACCGAACATATCCTGATATGATTAGAGAATGGTGGAGGTGTCCATCAAAGTTTAGAGCTGATACCCATGGGGTTTATGCTACAAAATCCTTGAATGAATACATGGTATATGTAGCCAATATGCTATGTAGACTTTTCAGGAGAAACGATCCCTGCCATTTTTATGCAAATTGGGTGCCCTTTGTAGAAGAAGCTTCAGAAGGGTATGCTTTTAATTGGCATAAGATTTTGTCAGATAACCTAACACAAGAAATTTCAAACTACAAAGTAGCAAAATCAAAGGGACAACCAGTAGCCTTTTACATGTCAGCATACATTATGGATGCAATCTGCTATGTGACTCCTTTTCCCTTAATGAATTGGAGTTGGAACATTATCTGTCTAGAACCCATTCATAAATATCACTCTGCCATTTGGGAAGAAAATGCTAAGGATGCATTTTATGAAGTTTGTCATTTTTTTATAATTCCGATGCATAAAATATTTTTTGGATGTGAACCCCCTCGCATTTCTGATACAATCACAGAAAATCTTAAAGCAATTTCTGACTGGTTTATTGACGAGAATTTTTCCTACATTAGGGTTTAAGGTTGTTCCATTCCCCCTCATGCACTCCCTAAATTCCTACCAGACAGATTGGTGTGCAGGGAGGTATCCCACGAAATAGTAAAGGGCGTCATTGGATTAGAACTAAAAGCAGCTCAGAAGAAGTCATGGCCAACTTTCCCTGTACATATTGGGAAATTTTCATTACTGAATCTAGGCCATTCTAAAGCAGAGGCTGAATCATTAGAAGAAGTAAAATTAGTAGATACTGAGCACAGAAAGCATGACCCCTATTAAGTAATAAGCAGACATTTTATGCATTGTAATCTAAAAGCCTATGAGCATGAAACATCTATCTATGATGATGTATTCAAGGATGTTAAATCCTATGAAGAAGTATTGAACAGAGTACAGGCCATGCCACCTAACTCATAGATCGGATTCGCGTCATTCCAGAGCCATAGGTGAATTTGTCTCTCCAAGAGTTTGCAGGGTGAAGCTTCGACCCCACCTCCAAAGCAGGAAGGGCCTCTCCTAGGGTTTGAAAAAAATATACAGGACAAAGAAAATACCAAAGGCATGATGAAGGATACCGGGATACCTTCCCAAGACACAGAAAATTCCCAGAAAAAAGAATCAGAGACAGGGAAGGGAAAGAAGCTAGAAACACCCCCAAAAATCCCTAAGGATGTTCCAGAAAAGACAGGAGGAACAGCATCGACAGAGCTCAGAAGTCCCATTACTTCCTTGACCCCATTACAGTCAACTTATGGAAACCCCCACGAACGAGCTTTGTATGTCAGTGATCTGAAGCCAATTTCAAGGGATGATATCCCTTCATCAGATTATTTTTCAGTAAAAAGAGAAGAGCAATCTTGAAACAGGAAATTCATCCAAGAGGAGATGGGATGATTAAAAAACATAGGGTCATTATAGATGGAAAGAAACTTAAAGATGGAAAATTTTCTACAGAGTTAGCAGGCACAATGGGAGCTATAGCATCGACAAATATATATTATGTTGGTAGTTTGACAACCATGCTGGAACAAAAAGACCAAACAATAGCTTAGATACAAGATAAATTGAAAGAAACTGAGAGAAATATCAGTTGGGGAATAAAAAAGGGTCTACAACAAGCTAGACTAAAAGATATTCAAGAAATTAAGAAAATTAAAACAGGCTTAGAAGAGGCAAAACAGATAATACAGGTCAAACAGGAGGAAGAAAATAAACAGTTACAAGATAAAATTAGTTCTATTACAAATCAAGTAGTCAAACTTGAAATTTTCCAGGCACAAGCATTGCGAATACATTTGAAAATAGAAGAAGAATAACAGAAAGTGTTTTTAAATCTGGAAGTAGTCCAGAATTACTTTCAAGAAACAAATAAATCCTTGGAGAATGTTCTCTAGAAGGAAAGAGAAGTGAAAGCAGGCAGAGAAACTTTCCAAAAGGAAGTAGCCCTCTCAACAAAGGAAGAAGTCGAAAGGATTCAGAAATTATCCATTTCAGAACAGGTTAAAGGAGATATAATACTTAAAGTGTGGGAAGCAGACTTGGCCGAAAATAAAAGAATAACCAGAGATGTCAATGATGATTGCCAGGGAATTTTTGATCTCTTAGAAAAGACTTCATTGAATATTGGAAAAAATCACTGTCCTGGATTATTAGGTGAGATTAACATTGTCAAGCACTAGCTAAGGTTCAAAGAAGAGTTGGAGGAAATGAAGTAGAGATCTCAAAAATTAAAGTAATCAATATCTCCGAAATCGAGAAATGGATGGTAATCTCGAACTTAAAGTTGCAAACTATTAATTTCACAGGTAAGATGATAGAAGATCTTTTGCCCGAATTATAGAAAAGATTCTTCATATTTGAAGCAAAAGAGGTACCAAACGCTCCTAGAGTTTTGGTGAAATTTTTGGGAAAGTGTGTTCGTTGTCTTGAAGCGGAGAAAGGAAGTTCATCAATACAAACATAAAAGCACTCTTTTGAATATTTTCATTATTAGAAATTAGAAAAGAAATGTAAACGGTTTGACATTATTCATATATCTAACTGTAATATTAGGAAGTTGGTTAATCACCAACGAGAAAATATTTGATGATCATGTATAAATATATTTTCAGAACACTGAGAAAAGGCTTTTGGTTTTTTAGCAGAGAGACGATTGTATTAAAAGTTTTCCAATCGATCGTAATATATGACACAGACGAGATTCTGAATCCTGCAAATTTGTAACTATGTGTTCTTTAACCCTGTTTACTATATTTTTATATGTTTTTCTCTCAATGTCTTTCTAATGAATGATCAATTTGAAGTTTATTGTAAACATCTTTTATAGTTTAGATTGATTCGGATATCAAATTATTTACAGCTTTTCCTCTGAAATTGCTATTAGTGATTTTAAGACCTGTGAATCATTTGAACTTTAATATTTAACACTTCATTAGAAATCTCATTTTCTTCTTTATTCCCGGTTACAATATGAGATTCTTTCTTGATTAAAGCCTCATATTTTTCAGTAGTATTTCTTTGTTATTTTATAATTCTCAAATTGTTGCAAATCCAAGAAACGACCTCGATTGTATTTATGTTAATGTTTTGAATTTCAAAACTATTTTTCCTATTTTCATCTCTTAAAAGACTGAAGTAACAATTGATTGAACTCTTTCACAATTAAATAAAATCTTATTCTCCATGACTGTCCCAAATAGCAGACAACCCAACATTGAACCTGGCCTCCAAGATCAAACCAATATTGCTTTGAACCTATTTAATACCATCCTACAAACAACACAACTAACCGGGATGAATTAGAACGTTTATGGGCTGCTATTGAGAGAGATATTAGCATCCAAGAAAAACGGGAAGCTAGACAGAGGTAGTTGAGAAACTGATTCTTCTTTATCCTTCCTTTCCAGTTCTTATCCTTAAATTATATTTACTTTTACGGATGCCTTGACGGTATACTTTACAGCCTTAAAGTATAAACTCAGGAACAACAGGACCAACGGTCCAGATCTATCTGAGATCGATGGTCACTATTCCTCCTGAGCTTTGGACATCGATAAGCCCTGACCTCTAACCTCCTCGCAGCTCCACCTTATCCAAGGAATTGTGGGGTCTCCACGTTTCTCCTCAAGGAATCTCCACCGTGCATTCAGATCTTTGAGACCTCCCCTCCTGGATCTACATAGTGTTAAAGCCTGCGCTCCTACCTCAAATCAGATGGTCTGCGGGATTCTCCATCGCAATCCAACGCTCGACAATGTTCTTCCTCCTAATATTTTACTCGCTTCAGACTTAGAATATTTTCTAAGTCTTCGAAGACTTAGTCTTTGCTTCTTCCAGGGAATGAGTTCCTGGATCTCGATAACACTTTCCGAAGTGTTGTTCCTCATGAGATTTGTCTGGTTCAGACTTCAATTTCCTGTGCACTCCTTGCATCTAAGGGATTTCAATAACTTAGATCCATGATATTTCTCGTAGATAAATTCCTCCGAATTTCCTTACGTTCCTCTCTGGCTCGATGCACACCTTGCAGAGCTTCCAATGAAGAGAAACAATTGAAATTGGAAAAACTCACAGTTCCATCCACTTGTTCATGAAAACAGAAATGATAGGAAAATGCACATAGTCGACACACCATACATTTGGATCAATTTTCTTTATGTTATATTCACAAGTGCCCAATGGCTACATAATACATTCAAAATTACAATAACTCAAAAAACTGAGATCTCTTGCTAACTCGCAATTCTCTCTTACAACTAATTTCTCTCTGTATTGCAGCTCTCCCAACTGCGCGTACAAACTTCTACTTAACTCAAAAATATTTCTAGGGTTTCCCCTGGCTACTTGCCTACTCTAAAATTCATCCTATGCTATCTTAGTTCAGTCACATCTGAGAGATGTAGTGGAAACTTCTGATCTATTTATGATTTTAAAACTTGCCTCAAAGGGTAAAATTCGTCACTGGTTCAAGTGTGCATCCGAAGGTAAATTCTGGCGTTGAGTGAAGGCAGATTTTAGAATCAGTTGTAACTGCCCATGTTGAAGTTCTGGAAGAATTCTCACGTGTTGAGTGGTCCCGCCTTTGTGCGCTTTCCAATGAAGCTCCTGCATCATACTCCCCTTGACAAAAATTCATGGACTCCTGTCCATGAGCTCCTCTACTGAATTTCCCTGCTTCTGGATAGCAGCTTCGTTTTCCCAACTGGCATCTTCTATTGGGCATCCCTTCCATTTGACCAGATACTCAAAATAATTCTTCCTCCTGGTCTTCTTGTCAATCCTCTGATCCAGAATATTCTCCATCTATAGCTTCTCTGCCATAGCCATCTGCTTCTCCCACTGAATCTTTCCTTGATATTATGATCCTTCTGTGTCATCTTTCTTGTAAGGATACAAGTCTGAGACATTGAATATGGGTGAAATGCCCACACCATCTGGCAGCTCAATCTCATAAGTTTTTGCATCAAACTTCCTCAAGATCTTACAGGTTCCTATCTTCTTCATCTTCAATTTGTTATGTGTTCCCCTAGGGAACCTTTCCTTCCTAAGATGTGCTAAAACCTGATCTTCCACTTCAAATTGAAGTTCCCTGCAATGTTGATCAACTCTGTTCTTATATTTCTGGTTAGAGCTATGTAATTGTTCTTTGATCCGACTATGGAGTTTCTTCATTTCAGTAGAAAAATCCTCTGCTCCAGCACCTTTGATCTCTCCCTGTTCCAAGTCTCTCAACTCAGACACTCCCCTGGGTTGCATTCCATAGATTTTTTCGAATGGGCTCCTTCCAGTGCTTCTGTTTGGTGAGTCGTTGTATGCAAATTCTGCTTGTGGCATAATCTGATCCCACTGGTTATGGTGTTCATTAATCAGACTTCTCAATAAGTTTCCCAAACTTCTATTTACCACCTCACTCTACCCATCTGTCTGAGGGTGATAAGATGATCTGAAGGACAAATCTATCCCCATCTTCTTCCACAACGTCCTCCAAAAGTGAACAACAAATTTTGTGTCTGTGTTTGAGACAATGCTCTTGGGTAGACCGTGAAGTCTCACAACTTCTCTGAAAAACAGAATTGCAACATGTGTTGCATCACTGGTCTTCTGGCATGGGATGAAATGTGCCATCTTTGAAAACCTATCCACCACCACAAATATGGAATCGAATCCCCTTTGTGTTCTTGGAAATCCCAACATGAAATCCATGCTTATTGCATCCCAAGGCCTCTCTGGTATTGGTAATGGTTGATACAATCCAGTGTTCTATCTTTTCCCCTTTGCATGTTGGCAGATCCTACATCTGTTCACAAAATTTATCACCTTTGTTCTCATACATGGCCAATAGTATGAACTTCTCAACTGTGAAAACATTTTATTGTGGCTGAAATGTCCAGCCAATCCTCCACTATGCTTCTCCTTCATAAGATTGTCCCTCATTGAGCATATTGGTATGCACAATTGACTTCCTCTGAACAACAATCCTTCTTGAACCATATACTCTATCCACTGACTTTTATCTCTCAGTACAGGTCTTGTACATGCTTCATAGGCCTCCTTGAAATTTGTATCATCACAATATATATCCTTAAGGTGTTCAAACCCTAAGGTCTCCACCTGGAATTCTTGCAGAATTAAGCATCTCCTGCTTAACGGATCAACAACTTTGTTAGCATTCCCAACAATATGTTTTATGACAATAGTAAAATTTTGCATAAATTCAACCTATTTTGCATGCCTTTGATTCAGTTTTTCTTGTCGGGTTATGAATTGTAAAGCTTGGTTATCGCTATACAAGACAAACTCTTGCGGGACAAAATAATGCCATAGAAATCCTTGTCATATGTGGAGTATCTCCTCTTAGTCTCATTCAACTTCTCGCTGAAATAGGCAACATGTCTATAATCCTGACTCAAAACTGCTCCTATTGCAACTCACTTGTGTCACATCTTACCTGAAATGTCTTCCCAAAATTTGGCAAAATCAGAATTGGTCATTCTGTTATCTTCTCCTTCAGTATATTGAAGCTCCTTTTAGCCTCCTCTGTCCATTTAAAAGACCTTTTCCTCTTCTTCACTGTATCCATCATTGGTGCACAAATTCCACTAAAGTCTCTAATGAACTTTCTGTAGAAACTTGATAAACCATGAAAGCTCCTTACTTCAAACATGCTCCTTGGTGACGACCATTCCCTGATTTCTTTCACCTTTTATGGATCCATCTTCAATTCATTTGAAGATATCACAAAACCCAAGTAAATGATATATGTCTTCATAAAAGAGGAATTCTTCAGATTTATCAGGAGCTTCTCCTGCTATAGCCTCCTCATTACTAGCGTTAGGTGCCTCAAATTCTCCTCTTTAGTCTTGCTAAAAATCAGTATATTGTGCATATATACAACCACAAACTTACCAATGAAATATTTTAGAATTTCGTTCATCAACCTCATAAAAGTTCTTGGGGAATTCGTTAAGACAAATGGCATAACCAGCCACTCATACAGACCTTCATTCATTTTAAAGGCTTTTTTCCATTTATCACCTTCTCTCATACTGATCTGGTGATATCAACTTTTCAAATCTATCTTAGAAAAGAAATTTTCTCCACTTAAGCAATCCATTAAGTCATCCATTCTCGGTAAAGGAAATATGTACCTAATGGTGATCTTTTTGATGGCTCTTGAGTCTATGCACATTCTCCATCCTCCATCTTTCTTTGGGCTTAACACAGTTGGTAATGTGCATGGGCTCAAACTTTCTATGACTAAACCCTTATCCAACAACTCTTGGACTTGGTTCCTCACCTCCTCATTCTCTCGAGGTGTTAATCTATACGCTGCTTTGTTTGGCAGGATTGCTCTTGGTATCAAGTCAATATGATGACTGATACTCCTGATGGGCAATAATGAGTTTGGCAGCTCATCCACCACTATATCAACAAAATTATCCAGCAGCTCCTGAACTTATTCAGGTAAATCATCCATTGATGTGCTTGTAAGGATGACTTTGGGCTTCCTCACCACAGTGAATTTCATCTCCTGTATTTCCTTGACTTATTTTAGGAGTTCCTTCCCACTCATGAGAAGTATGCTTGTGTTGGCTTCCTCTTTCGCTCTCTTCTCCTCCATTGGCAACAAAATATGCATCCTACCATTCTTCTCCAATGTATATGTATTCTTCCTTCCATCGTGAATGACATTTCTATCAAAATACCATGGTATTCCCAACAAAATGTGGCATACGTCCATGGGAATTACATCACATGGGATTTCATCTTTATATCCTCCTATTTTAATTTCAACCAGGCATTGTTTAGTGATCATTAACTAGTGTCCTTTTTGCAGCCATGAGACTTTGTATGGCCTTGGATGTGCAGTTGTCTTCAGCTCCAATTTCTCCACCATCTCTGTGGATACTAGGTTGTCAGTAATCCCACTGTCAATAATCACCTTGCATACTTTATCCTTAGTCTTGCAAGCTGTCTTGAAGAGATTGTTTCTCTGCACTGGCTTTTCAATTTCCGCCTCTGGTTTTAAGATAACTTTTCTCAACATCAGGGATTCTCCATCCTTTGCTCCTTCTGCTTCAACATCTCTTCGGCGTGCTTCTGAAATGTGAGCTTCTCCTCCTTCCTTCTTCTTCTTGGGACATTCCCAAGACATGTGCCCTATCTTTCCATAGTTATAGCACCTTACTCCTTCTCTGCCTCTTCCTCTAGAAGAGTTTCTTCCACCATTTTGTCTTCCTCATGAACTTCCTCCATGCTTTGAGTGATTGTGTGGTTTCTCAGCCTCATCCTTAGACTAATGTGCTCTGTCACGGTTAAATCCATTAATTTTGCTTGGGACCAAGCCTTTACCTCTTCCTCACTGGTTTTGTTTTCTGGCTATCTTTGCCTCTCCCTTCAGCGCAAAATGATAAGCATATTCCACAGTCCTCACTGACATCATGCTAAGATCGTCCTAGATTTTATATCTCAAGCCATTTATATATCTGGCGACTCTTTCTTCATCTCTCTCCCTTTGTCTAGTTCTGATGTTCAGTCGATAGAACTCCTCGGTGTACTCCTTGACTGTCATCCCTTTCTGTCTCAGGTTCTATAGCTTCCTGAACAGATTGATCTGGTAGTCTTTGGGTA